>NDGM011111164.1:0-30371 GCA_002564305.1 Octomys mimax | reverse complement strand
CTCATGCAGTCATGGGGTGGCTTCTAGAGTTTGTGATTAATTCATGATCCAATGCTGGGATTACAGGTGTGAGTGCTACACCCACCCTGGGGAGGATAGCCTGAATACAGTATAAGGAAGGGAGAGAGACTTGTTAGCTGCCTTAGCTGCTGCTCCTTCCTTTTGGTTCTTGCTGTTTTGCTGTTTTCTACCACCATGAACAGCTGGTTGCCTTCTGCCATGTTCCACTCTGCCTTGGAGCCAGATGAGTATGGACTGAAACCTGCACTAACTGTGAACTAAATAACCCTTTCTTTCCTTAATGTTGAGTGTCAGGTATTTTGTCCCAGCAATGAGAGAAAAGCAACTGAGACAAACACCTATATTTCTCAAAGCTGTGTGGCTGAATGTGATCATGATAGGGCCATAATTCATATGTCTTGGTGCCAAGTGTCTCTGAACCACCAGTGCTTCATGCTTGACCCCATTAGGTTGCGTGGAATAGTCCCATCAAGTGGTAGAAGCTAGCCAGTGGGTCAGTCATGTGTGCCACTGATGGATTGAGCCCATGGTAACACAGAAAGTAAATTATAGTCAGGTATATGATACTGTGTGAGTGTATTCCAATTCTTAGAAAATGATTGCATATTGTAAGAGGATCTAGGTGGATAGATAGCAAAGGATTAATGCACATTATTTATCTCTGGTTTGGTGGGATTATAGATATGCTTTAAATTCTTTTGTCTGTTCAGCATTTCTGATTCCTATATAACAAATTTGCTTTGATCTTACAAGGAAGAAACACAGGAAATAAATACATACTTTGTACAGTGCTGATCACTTATATGTATTGTACCACCCGTCACTAGGT
The DNA here is from genome assembly GCA_002564305.1 of Octomys mimax. NCBI lineage: Eukaryota > Metazoa > Chordata > Mammalia > Rodentia > Octodontidae > Octomys > Octomys mimax. The sequence goes on along the minus strand of NDGM011111164.1, from coordinate 29,521 downwards.
GCTGAGGTAGTCTTCTCAGCTCACTTTCTGATTTTGTCTTCTGAACTCTTTTTGAACATTGAAATGATTTCCAATTTCTCACTCAGTATTACAAGACCATATAATTAAGTTTTATAAGGAAACGAGTGACTAAGGATATCTGTTTGCCACCTGTTGTCATGTTGAATGCATTACTTGGCTGTAAAGCACAGTTAAGTTTTGCTCTCCTCTCTGCATTTGAATTTTTCTTTTTTGTCATGTAATCACTGAATAGATATCTCACAAGTGCCTAATTTGATTCCCTAATTATTTTGTGCATGAATTTGAGGTGTTTTCAAGATAGCCTCTGTTAAATAGCATTTCTTTTACTGCTGATTTGGCTCCAGGAACAAAGGACTTCATAGAGTACCTCCCAAATTTATTTCAGTTTCTCTTTCTCTCCTTTAACCTTACTTTTTAATCCTCCTCCTCCCCCTTTCCTTCTTCTTTAAATCAGCATTATGTGAGAATAGAGCTCTGAATGAGTATCCTCTAATTATACCATCATAATGGGATCCCTACCTTGTATTTGAGACTTTTCCTCACAGATGCTTAAACACTAAGTGACCCTGAGCCACATTCGCTTGTTGCTTCCAGCCCAATGCACTCCCCCGTTGCCTGTCTTCCTCTTGATTTGCTGTTGGTATCCCATTTTCCTAACCTCCCAGTGGTAGATTAAGTTTCAAAATGCAAAATTGTTGAAATAAAACAATGTATCCATGAAGGAATGACTACCCTTGCAGCCCAATGTGTTGCAGAACCTTATGAGTTACCCAGCATGCACCTTTCCAATACCTTCTTCACTTGGAGCTCTTGAGGATTCCTGAAAGATTGTGAATCCACGATGGTAACTTGTACTTTCTGTTCATTGAACTTCTTTTTTGATTTTAAGGGATGAATGGGTACCACACCTAGCCATCATTTTGTACTTTTGGAATCACACTGAGATGAGGAAATGTATTTTTGTCGTCATCCTACAAGCCCTTTCCATGGGCTCAATTCCAATTATGGCCCTTTACTTCCTTTATGAAAACATTACCTGGTTTTTATAGTAAGTACCTTCCTCCAAGTTTTATAGTTTTACCCTCCAAGGACGCAATCGTAGGCTGAAAAACTAAGTTTTTTTCCAATTTAACCTATGATATGTTTTATTAATTTGTAGATGCTCTCCCCTATCATTTTTTTGTTTTTATAATTAATTCACTGAAGCCCCTAAGCCATAGAGTTCTATGAGCCATGCAGCTCTAAAGAGTTGGCCACAATCAGGATTTTGCTGCTTTCATGTCTATAGTTCAACATTTTCTTTTTTTTAAAAAAAATACATTTTTTATTAATTTTATTGAGAAACAAGTAGCAGTGAGACAGTTTCAAAACTGATTAGTAGGATGGTTTCAATAATTAGTACATTGCATATTGTTGTCATCATAGTGGTTACTCATAGTAGAAGATGCAGACATAGTATCCTGTCCAAACACTCTTAGTACAAATCTTTCTTCTCATTGAATTAAGAGAAAGTAGCTGTATATCTACCCTACCTATACAAAATGGTCCTTCATTTGTATCCCCTTTTTCTTTAGTTTTGTCAGAGCTGGGTATTCCATTGCCATTTAAATATTGTAGGTGGGTGAATTCAGCAAAATAATCCAATATATTCCAGTAGTCCATAATAGTTGTGGGTTATCTGTAGGACTAGCAATATCAGAAGTTTCCACACTTTTCTTGAAGATCACTCTTTAAAAAATATTTTGAGGCAGGATCTCACTATGTATCCCAGCCTGGCCTTGAGCTCATGGTGCCCCTCGTACTCCAGCCTTTCTGGTGCTGGGATTACATGTGTGTGCTACCATGCAAGGCTTAAGTATCCGAATTCATTCTTTTGCATGTAGATACCCCATTTTCTTAACACCATTTATTAAAAAGACTGTCCTTTCCTTATTGAATGACCTTGTCAACCTCCTGAAAGGATATTTATCCATATATGTGAACATTTATTCCTGGGGTTTTCTGTTCTAGATCTTTAATTATATTTGCTGGTACATTAATATCACACTGTATCAATGACCTCATCTTTCTGATACATTTTCAAATTAGGAAGTGTGAGTCCTCCAACTTTGTTCTTTATCTTAAAATTGTTTTGGCAGTGGTGATACCTTTGACCTTCTAGATGCATCTAGCTCTTCCTGTCTCTAACTCTTTGTAGTCATATGTGGAATTTTTTCCTGCAAAGAAAGTCCATTGGGACTTTGATAGGGATTGTGTTGAATTTGGGGCAGCATAAACATTTCAACAATGCTGTTTTCTAATGCATGAACACAGAGTATCTTTAATATCTTTACAATATGTCTTTAATATCTTTCAAAAATACTTGGTAGGTTTTTGTGTACAAGTCTTTCATCTGTTTGGTTAAGCGTTTTATAATATCATTATTTTAAAAGTATTTTTAAATGAAAACTTTAATATTTAACTTTTTAGTAGATTAGCAGTGAGCTATGTAATAGACAGCTGGTCTTCCACTGATTTTATCTTTCATTTCTAAGTATCTTATTTACTTATCCAATTCCATATACTTCCATGTCCTAATCTACTGCATAGCCAATAAGGAACAAGAATTGCACAATAGTAATGCATTCTTTATTATCATCTTGCATCAGAAGACCAACACTTGCTGGAACTCATCTCTAACTGGAAATGCTTCAGCCCCTGTAGTCATAGATTAGTTAATTTCAAGTAGCTATATCTAGGGTATGGAATGAAGCCCACTGGTGGCCGAGGAACAGCTGCCTTGTAGCAATCTTGTTGCATGTAAACTCTGTGCTAATTTGTTCATAAAACAAGCATCAGAAAAAAATACACGTCGGAGGTCCCCATGACTCATTCCTGAGTAGTTCTGCAGCGCCTGTCTGAGGCATGGTTCTTAAAGCAGTGGTGGCAACAAAAGAGGGATTAGCCTCATTCAGTTCCCTAAATGACCCATTAGATATGTAATCAGCCCCTATACAGGCTTTAGGAGAGCTCAACCTCAGCCGTGTAACACAATGAATAACAAAAGGAAAACCTATCTCCCACGATATATTTTTTCTATTTCATTCTCCATCTGTGTTGCTTTAGTTCCGAGCCAGAAGAACTTTAAAACTGACTTCACTTTTCAATTACTCTTTCAGAAATGATGGAAGACAAGGGTCTTTCTACTTCATCTTATGGTGCATTTGTTATTTGGTTCGGAGGATTCACTTAGACTAAACCATATTTAAATGCGTACTCCTCAAGGAGTTCATGCGTATTTAGCCATATAGTTAAATGCAATAAATATTTAGTGAGAGAAGAAAATAGGAAATACTTCTCTTCAGAGTGCCAGGAACCTTACTAATGCTATCTCTGTAGAGTCTCAAAAAAAAAAAAAAGAAAGAAAAAAGAAAGAAAGAAAGAAAAGAAAGAAAGCCCACAAGATAAATAGTGTTGTCTCCTACAGCCTCATTGTGGTGGTGCATTAACTGATGCTCAGAAAGCGATCCCAGTACCGTTAGGCAGGATCTGAGCCTTATTCTAGAGGAGCTCAAGCTTTAAAAACTCCCCTTCCATCTCACTGTGCCAGTGGTAGACTGCTATCTGTTCAGTAGCTTTTTCTTCAAGTGTAAATTGGTCAAGATTCCATTTGTTAAAAAGTTAAATATTTCCAGGCACTAGATTTCCAAGAATTGGTCAGTTCTGATGCATTCTTCGGAAAATTTTTAGCTCCAGATTTTATGTTAAAATATTGTAAATTTCTTTTCAGGACTATAGGATTGTCCTGTTTTTTCTTCTGTGTTTCATTAATTTTCAGCCAATTATTTGTCCTCTATGGTGTTCATGATAAATGATATTGAATCAGTGTATTTAGCAATGAGAGATTAAACACAACACATTTCAGAATCAAATGTAAAAATTTTTTGTACACTAGAAATGACATTCATATTTATGTACAGAGATGAAAACCAGCCCAGGTGAATAGACCTGGAAAGCCTGGCCAAAAATGAATGGGTAAAACAGTTAAGCAAAACAAAAACCCCATCCCCAAGCTTCTCCCTTAAATGTTTTTGACAGAAACAATGCAGATTCAATATAGAAAATATGTATAAGCAGAACACAAGGGTAAAAAATCATTATCCACCTAGTCACATGCAACTACTTTAATCATTATGTATTTACATATTTTACAGTTCCAGTTTCATACCTATAACAGAATTATTTTATAGCTAAATAGATTCTATTGTATATACTATTTTGTAGTTTACGCTGATGTGTTTTTCTAATTTTTAAAAATCTTTATTTACTTATTTATTTGGTACAGGGTTTCATTACACAGGTCAGACTCATGGTGACCCTCCTATCTCAGCCTTTCCACTGCTGGGATTATAGGGGTAAGCCACCATGCCTGGTTTCAGGGGCTGGCACGGCATGCTTGGGGTGCTGGGGCCAGTACAGTATGTGGTACCAAGAATGGAACCCAGGTACTTGTGATTACCAGGCAGGCACTTAGAATGTTGAGCTATCTCCCCAGCCCAGTTTACTCTAATTTAGATAACTCTACATTTACATTTTTTCAAACAGTCCCTATTTTTAAATATCTGATGCACTCAATACTTAAATGTTAATTTTGAGAAGAAAAAGTATTGTTTGAAAATTACTGAAGAGATCAAAAACAAAATATAAAATATATGAAAAATTTTGAATATGAACAATAAAAGATTTAAAATATAAAATATATAAAAGTGCCCCATAGTGCATGCAACTCCTAATATCTAAAATAATTAGTAAATGAGGGCATCAATTTAACTAACTCATAGTACTCAGTAAAGTTAATGTAAGAACTAGAGCTGAATACGAGAAATTCAATAAAATGCTTGATTGCCTAATAATAAGAAGTCTAATAGATGACAATGATTTCATGCTTGTTTCTGGATTTTAAGGATCAAATTAAAGAGTGTAATTTAGCCAAGAGAAGTAGTTATATTCAAAGGAAGTAGCACTGTGGAGCAATTTCAGTGCACACTGAAAGATAAGATATGGATTTCCCGCCATTAATCACAGTATCCAGAGATTCTGCAGAAGTGAGCAAGAGCCTCTCCCAAGAGCAAATGAGCACTTTTGTAGAGAGCTAAACATCAGTGCAAGAGCCAGGATGCACTGGGGAGATTAGGACGGAGCCAGGGCAGGGATGCGGGTGAGATTTGCCTATTGACAAGCCTTATGTTTGAGAGAAGGCTTCGCTGAGGGAGAGGACACGATGACCTCAACAAAGCTTCTCCCAGAACCAGGAGAGCAGTGGCTGAGGCTGCTGTACAGTCCCCAGGATGGGGTCACCTTCCTGCCAGCAATGCGTGCTGCAATCTGTGCTCACTGTGCTATACCAGAAGGGCCTTCTGTCTGCTCAGGGGTATTATCTCATTCAAGGTGAAAGCCTAGAGTTATTGGCAGGCAGCATAAGATAGGAAGTGGAGAAAAACAGGGACAATGGTTGTGGCACACTGGAGTTCGAGTCCCATGGGTAGCCTGCCACTGCTCCCTGCTTAATGAAACTCATAATAACCGCAGCGAATGCAGAGGGTTTACCTTGGATGAGCCAGGGCTAATATCATCTCCTTCAATCCCATCTGGAACTCTGCAAGGCTCTGCAACTCTGCAAGCCACGCTAACTAGGCACTGAGATGGAAGTTAGAGGAGAAAATTTGACAGTGTGCCCGAAGCTATGATTAAGAGCTCCAGTGTCTGGTAGAGGCTAAAATTCAACATAGTACAGCTCCTTTCCCTCTCTTTTCTCCCTTCCCCTTCCCCTTTACTCCTGTTAAACACTAATGTCCCTATTGTCCGCACAGAGGACTGGCAAGGAAAAGGGCTTAGGGTGCTCCGACAGTTAAGCTTGCTCAGTCAGTCAACATGATTGGCTTGGGAGCCACCCAGGGGATTGGTGCAGCCCACTTCTGGGCGTGTCTGTCAGTCATGGAGGTGTGGCCTTGGGCCCTGTGTCAGGTCTCTTGCCCCTTTTTTCCTGCTTCGGCTCCACTGCTCTGCCTGCCAGCTGTCATAAGCTAAGAAGTTCCGCTCTGCGGTGCTCTTGTGCCCTCACAGTATGCCTTGGAGCCTTCCAGCAGTACTGATTGAGTTCCCTGGGAGCTAAATTAAACCTCTTTTCCTTTATGTAATGGGTGTCAGGTATGGCGTTCAATAACAAGCTAAGTAACACGTGGTTCCAAACAAAACAATCTTAATTTACACTATGCACAAAAATGAACTAAAGACAGATTAAAGACCTAAGTGTAGGATCCAAAGTATAAGATTTCTAAAGGACAACTTCAGGAAAAAAAAAAATTCATGATGCTGAAACTGACAATGATTTCTTTAGTGTGACGCCCAAACACAAGCAATAAAAGCAAATGTAGCAAATAAGACTACAGTAAATTAAAAATCTTTGATGCATCAAAACACACAGCCAGAGAAATTAACAGACTGAGAAAATTTTGAAAATCATATATTTGATAAGATGTTAAGAATATATGTAGTATTATTGACACTCAACAAAAAATAATTCAATCTAAAAGCAAACAAAAAACTTTGGGCTGAGATGATAGCTCAGCAGTCTAAGTGCCTGCTGGGCAAGAACAAAGACCTGGGTTTGATCCCCAATACCTCATGCCATGTTGGCCACCAAAACCAAGTGTGGTGTTGCATGCCTATAATCCCAGTGCTAAGGAGGCTGAGATAGGAAGATCACCGTGAATATGAGCTGCGTAGTGAGACCCTGTGTCAAACATTTTTTTAAAAACTTGAATAGATATTTCTCCAAAAACGATAGTTAAAATGCCAAAATCTGTACACAAAGATGCTTAACATCACTATCACAGGAATGCAAGCAAAAGTCAGAATGAGATACAACCTTATACACAAAAACTTGGCTACTACTTTTTAAAAAATTCCTGAAGATTGCACATGTTAGGATTCAGGCAAATTGGAATTTGCCCTATTGGTGGGATTGTAAAATGCTGTGACTGTTATGAAAAATAGTACTAAAATTAAAAGTTAAAAGTTACAAATAGAGACCAACTATATAATCCAGAAATCCAAGTTTTTGTATTGAGCCAAAATTATTGAAAACAAGGTGTTGGGGCTGGGGACATGGCTCAGTGGAATAAGCACTTCTCTGGCAAGCGCAAGGGCCTGAGTTCAATCCCCGGTTCCACCAAACAAACAAACAAACAAACAAAAAAACAGAAAAGAAAACAAAGTGTTGTGACATGTGTACTGCCATGTTCATAGAGGCAATATTCACTACTGTCAAGAGGTGGAAGCAATCCACATTCCTATCAAAGATGAATGATTAAAAATGTAGTATACACCCAAATTTTTATAGAAGGAAATACTGTCAGGTACTGCAACATGGATATACTTTTAAAATGTTACATTAAGTGAATAAGCAAGTCACAGAAAGACAGATAGTATAACTCCACTTATGTGAGTCATCTTACATTGTCAGATTCTTAGAAACCAGAAGCAGAATGGTAGGTTTCTGGGCACCAGGGCTGCACAGGAAAGGGATTATTGAATTGGTATGAGGCTTCAGTGCTGTGAGATGGAAGAGTCTGAGAGATCTGATGCACAATAGTATGAACATCATGTGTAGCACTGAGCTGCACACTCAGTGATGATTAAACACTTATCGTTAGAAAAAATGATAAACAAAAACTTTTCTGATAGAAAAATACATACAATAATTTAGTTATTCCTATCTTAGTTTGTTTGTGCAACTGTCATAGCACACCACAGATTGGGGTAATTCTAAGGAGCAGAAATTTATTGGCTCAGAATTCTGAAGAAAGAACAAGGTCAGTGTGCTGCACCTGGCGGAGGCCTTCTTGCCCCAGCTAGAAGACTGAGGGAAAAAGAGAGGAAAAGGATGTTGAACTGATCCTTTTATGACATCAACAATCCCATTCATAATGAAGGGGAATTTATAATCTAATCCTGTAGTAAAGGGCCCTCCTCTTTTTTAATTTTTAAAATATTATTTATTTGTTTATTTGCTACAGGAACTGACTATGAAGTTTAGACTCATGGTGATCCTCTTGTCCCAGCATAACCACTAAGATTACAGGCATGGGCCACCATGCCTAGTTTCAGTGGCTGGCAGTGTGCCCAGGGTTCTGAGGCCAGCATAGCATGCAGTACCGGGGATCAAACCTACGCCCTCATGCTTGCCAGGCAGGCCCTTAGGCCGCTGAGCTGTCTCCCCAGCCCTACACCTCTTTAATTGTTATCATAGCAATTAGATTTCCACATGAGTTTAGGATGAGAGAAGTTTTCAGACTATAGCACTTCCTGAATAAGTTTAATCATTTGTGTGTATCTCAACTTTGTCACTGTGAACACTGATCATATCACAGTACTTTTAAAACAGTAAGATGGGTCCAGCTGTTTGTCCTTTCACTGGAGCTCAGGCCGCCAGTTGCTAGTTATTTTATCTTTTTCCACACTGTCGAAGTATCCATCATCAGAGCTGCTGTGAATATCACCTTTATTTCCTTCTTCACTTAAATCGTAACAGCATCTTTAGTCTCCATTTGCCATACTTCTTCCAATGTATAGCCTTTCATAAGCTTAGCCATCATCTCCTCTTTGTATTTTGCCCAGAAAAGGTGGGAATTATGCATGTTATAAGGCAGATTGCCTCTGTGTTGGATGTGCAGCTATCCCGAAAAGAGTTAATGAGTATCTGTTGCACTAACTTTGTTTCTGGCTTTCCTTGGCATTCTTTTGTGCTCTCTAGATAGTTGATTCTGTCAGATAAGAAGCTTGCATATGAAGAATATGAAAATTAAAAACTATTTTATGAGAATGCTTGCATGCCTAATTACAGTTCAAACCCATGATTTGAAGAAACTAATAACGTTTATTACTGAAGACACAGATGCAAACACAGTTGGCAGGTGAGTTTCAGTTAGAAGGAAAATTATAGCTTTCTACTCAGTGAACTGCACTGTGAGTGTGACTCATCTCTAACCTCGGGGAAGAGAGCATTGCCTAAGCTTTCCCCTCTTACTCTCTCATCTGCCACTGTTTCCATAAGCGGTGATCCTAAATTGATAGGGCAATGTATGGGAGAATGACTAGGCTTTTACATGGTATTTTACTTTTTAAGAACTTTATTTTGATGTGATTTATATTTATAAATGAACCTATTTGAGTCTACAATTCTATTCTTTGCATCTTTACAAAATTGTTGAACTTTCATCACAATCCAGCTTTAGAGTGCTTCCATGCATATGATGTTTTAGAGACATTTCACTGCACTTTTCTTTTTCTGCTTTTCTGAGCACCTGCTCCTCTATGCAAGCAACTCTCTGCCTGTGAGAGAATATGGTCTATGTGGGCAGAATGCAAAAAGAATGACAGCTACTGTTTTGATTCTAGAAGTCAGAAGGGGAATTTCAAAAAAAATGTTAGTATTTTAAGCTAGCTTATTACCTTGAGATAGAACTTTCCAAATTCTTTTATTTTTTCTTCAATAAAACCCACTAAGCCTAGAGGCTCAAATCGTGAGTTTGATGTATAGTGCAGAGAAGATCCTGTGACACATCTGTAATGGTTAGCTGAGAAAGTAAGGTCAAGAAAAAGGGACACTTAAAATAGGGGAATAAACAAAAATCTCCATTTCTAATATGGGGTAATTACAGGGCCAAAGGGAAATCGAGGCAGAAAGGCCATGTGCAGTAGCGTGCATCCTTCTCTCATTGCTTGGAGTCAAGGCAAGGACAAAAGCACATGAGTTAGTTTATATATAGCTTTATAGGATCATGGAAGATGACAACAGAAATCTTTGTCTGTTTTTCTTGAAGAAGGACACTACTGTAGTCTTTTTAATGACCAAGCTGACTGATTTTTGATGGAGAAGAAGAGCTTGACTCAAGTGTCTCAGGCAGTGATTCAAACAGACCCACTTTCCCTCACAGGATAGCTAAATCAACCCTTGGGGGAATGCTTCTCTAATGAGGATGAAGAGAGAAGCCATAGGATGGGCCTGCTCTTTTGAGGATCCTGAGAAAAGTATTACACAAGCTGAGAGTGATCTGCAGCACCATTACAGCCAAGGTGAGGCCGCCATGGCCAGGGAGCATGGCCAGGCCCTGGGAAAGGTGAGAGAAAAGAGACCAGGAGTGTGCTCGCACCATGGCTGTCAGGTGGGGAGGAGTGAGCATTAGATATGACATTGCTTAGAGACAAAAGTACAAATGTCCACAGCTCTGAGGACTCTACCTCTCTTCCTCCACTTTGAATCTGGGTAGGGTGTGCTTTCTCCCTTGTGTACCTAGAAGCTGTGAAGAAGAGGATTAGGAGAGAAGGCAATGGAAATCTGAGACATCAAACATTTTTTACAAAGTTAAACATAGACTTGGCTAAAGGGCCTGTTTAATTAACTATATCTGATTAAGCTTTAGCCAGATTGGGCTAATTGAAGTAAACTTGTTATTTCTCTCCAGATTAAAAAACAAAATTCATTGCATATTCTGTCTACCTGAGCATGATACAAGTAATAACAATTTAAATACCTTTAAAAGAAATGAACTTCACTGCTCCAGCCAAAACCATTGCCTTTGTCACTGTCCCTGCCTTTGGACACTGCAGTTGTCACTGTGAGTACACAGAGTGCTGAGTCTCAGGTGGCTGATGGAGTGTGGCATGGAAAGTAAGGCCTCATTGATCAGGTTTTTAAAGAGAGAAAAGAGATGAGTGATAAACATCTATGAGTCATATTGTAATCTTACACCAAGATGTTTATATATTCATCCTTGCCTAATAAGTCTTGTCTAAATATAATGATATAGGGAAGCTAAAGATAAAACAGCATTTCCAAGTTTGAGGTACTGTCACAGGGTTAAAGAGCACCTGTTGACCTTCTCCATTGCTTTCTTCCCTGGGATACTTCCATGAGGTCCTGAAATCTTTCATGGATACATGATTATGCAAAGCAGTGCTGGAGACCACTTTTAGAAGTGATAGAATGTGGTTGGATCAATTATACACAAAAGAAAATGTGAAAAAGTGGAATTGACAAGTGTATCTTAGCCATTGAATCATTATCAGAGTAGCAAGGCATCTGGTAAAGAATCATTTAACTGAGAACACCCTCTAACCAGAGAAGTCAGGCAGGTGCTTAGACTGCTGAGCTATCACCCCAGCCAAAGATTAAAGGAAGTCTCCTTTTTTTTTTTCAGAACCTGGGATTGAACTCAGGCTCTTGCACTTTCCAGGTAAGTACTTATTCCACTGAGCTGTCTCCCCGGGTCAACGAGAGAAGTCAAAGTACTTGCAGTCACAGAGGCACTGAGGGCCAGAGTCTGGGCTCAAAGTCCACTATCTGAGCCTCTAGAATGTTCATCATGTGTATATTCTTAGCAAAGGCAATTAAAAGTAAGAAACTAACCCTGCAAAAATATTGATTAAAGAATTGGAATTTGTATTTGTTCCCACTAGCATTTGAGATGTGTTGGTGCGGGGCTGAAATTAGTGTTTTGGAGCCTCTTTATGCTAAACTTGTAGAGTAGCTATCTAAATTACTTGATGATATCCACCATTGTTGAATATATTAAAGTCTGTTTGATGATTTAGTCACAGTATTGACAAATCTTGAACTTCCACACTCTGGCTTTTTTCCTATTAAATATATTCTGAAGTCCCTTTGTATGATGTTTTTAGCTGATAAGACCATTCCCGATTTAGCAATCTGAATGTTATGTGGTTGATCTGTTCATATTTTATGTTGACTTAAAAAATCAATAGAGACTTGGTGGGGATTTTATGACATATCTCTTATCCCAGATGCTATATTGGGCAAAAAATGCACCCAAGCAACTTATTTCTTTCATATGCATTTTCATCATGATATACTCTGTTATCAGCCCACTTTTATTTCAGTACCTAATTTGTATGAAACAGTGATAAAGGAGAAAGAAAATCTATGAAAAATTGGATTTTATAATATTAGCCAGTGTTCTTATTTTTCAAGTTGATAGCACAACAAAGGAGAATTTCAGAAAGTAATTGTGAAATTGAAGTGCAATGACAATTTTTCCCAGAACTGTTCAATACAATATGACAGCTTAGCGGTTAATTGTTCTTTAATTGTTTCATGTTTGTTAGTTCACTCTACAAAGTGAGAGAGGCTGCATAGTTTAGTGGAAAGAGGATAGATGTTGAAATCAATTACATTTTGAATATGAGCTCTGCTATTTGCTATACCAGCCATGAGTTCTCCATAGAATTAATTAACCTCCCTGATCCCTGTGTTTGAAAGAATCGAATATGATAATTGACTCATAAGGTATTATGCAGACTTGTGCAAAAGCATTTGATACAAGCGCCTAGTACAGTGTCTGTGTGGCTTACTGGCCTTAAAGAATGGTAACTGTCTGTTAAAATGTATGTTTTTCAGAAGCAGGTTCTGAATCAGAGGTTAGAGTATAAGTAGTTACTTTGGGAAGTGATTCCGGGGACGCAGCTAACGGAGAATGCGTCTTGAAGTATCATTGTGGGTAACTACAGCCTAATCTTGCTGTATGAAGGGTACACAGGTAGGAGTTATCCAATCAGAAGGATGAGAGCTGGATATGTGCGCATTACTCTTCTCCATTATTGTAGGAGGGATAATGCAGTATCAGTGTCCAGAGCTTTAAGATTATCATGTGAATAGGCCGAGTGGGTTCTGCCCAAAACAGAAAGACCTCAAGCACAGCCAGGAAGATGCCAACACTTGGAAATGTGATTACTTACACATAGATGAGACATCAGAAGAAATACACTCCCACATTTTAGCTAGCCACTCGGGCCAGCTCATGAGATTAAATACTCAGAAGTGTTGTAAGCCACCTTTATCCATTGCTGTCATCCCTGGGGATCCAAATCAAGGCCCCATACATGCTAGGCAAATGCTCTGCCATTAAGCCACACTCAGCCCTAGAGGCCAGGTTTTAGACTATTAATAGTGAACAGTTAGTTTCAATGAGAGTCTTTACACCATAGATACAGGTAAATTACAGCTGTCTTCTTCCTTCAGAGACTAATTTATCTGTACCTTACTATCCTGATATTCCTTCCCTGCTCATAAATGGGGGGCAGAGGTTTATGACAAGAAACTCGGGAATAGGATAGATTTAAATTCAGATTTGATCTCTGACTCCCTTTGACTCTGTAACCTGGGGCAAGTTACCTAGCTTCTCAGAGCCTCAGCATCCTCCTCTGTAAGGTTGGGATGCTCATTGTGTGATCTGTACTGCTGTGGGGAAGATTAAACACAGCAACATGTTCATGTGAGGAACATTATGGCTTCAATAATTCATTATAGAAATCATGTCTTACATATGTGGGAGGAAGCAATAACACAAAAGAGTCTATAGTGGGGAGCTGGAAATGAGAGAATGTGCTGGCTTCAATAATCGGTGAGAGTGTCAAGCTGGACAGTACAGGGAAATGGGAAGCTATCATGTGATTGCCAGACTGTGCTGCGAAGGAAGCTGGGGAAAGAACGCTGTTTTCTCCATATAAGCTGATGCTTTGGGAATCAGAAACCAACCACTGAATTGTAAAACAAGGAGAGTGAAAAGAAGACGCATCTGGCCATCCATGTGTTTGACCTCAGAGGTGTCACAGGTATCTGTTGAGTGTGTCCCTTCTACTGGAGAATAGAACCAAGAGCCACAGAGAATATTGGTTAGGAAACCACCCAAGAAAGCAGAAGCAGGAAACATTAAACACGTGCAATACTAGTCCTGCTGGATTTCAGAGCTATTATGGACCAGCGGCTGTCCTGAGCCTCCTGCTCTTTCCTGGGAGTGTCTGTGGTTCAAGATGCTTAGCAAGGCTGAAAAGTGAACAGTCTTTAGTGGGTTTGGTAGGCCTGTAGCAGGGATTCAATATGTATCCATCACTGCCCTTGACCTTCAGTTCTCCAGCAGTGAAAACGATGGCTTTTTTTTTGTTGTTGTTTTTGTTTTTGTATTTAGTACAGGGTCTATGGGGTCTACAGGGTCTCACTACATAGACCAGACTTGTGGAGATTCACCTGTTTTCAGCCTCCCAAGTGCTGGGATTACAGGCACACGCTCCCACGCCCAGTCTCAAACACAGACTCAGTGCACCCCAGGGGCGGGGCCTGCATGGCCCTTCAGGGATGGAATCCTGGCCACTGTGCTCTGCCTAAGCAGGAGCTATCGTCCACTGAGCTATCTGGCCGGCCCTTATGGTGGCATTTGTTAAATGATTTGCAAGTGCTAACAAAGCTCAAAGATGTCAAAATTTTATGTTGATGAATAAAAACATCCTTGGGCATATTGTAGATGGATCTAAACTCATATTCAGTGGCTCTCCATTGAAGAAAATCCCTGACAGTATCATCCCACCCTGTTACGGGGTGTTCTGATAGTACTTCACTCCTCAACATCAGATTAATATGAAGATATTAGAATCAGTGCATTGGCCACCGAGGGCTTCTGTCTGTTGTTGTGTGTGTCACTGTGGTTGCTGTCAGGCCAGTAACACTTTTAGGTGAGGTCTATATATCAAAATGATGAGAAGGAAGATATTTGTGACAACCTCATGCTATTTTCTGCTTCATCAATCAGTTCAACTCTGGCCCAAAATTTGCATACACAACTCAACAATATCCTAGACCTGCAACAACATAGTCTTCTCTCTTTACAAGTCAGTTTAGCTCATCTATTTTAATGTAAAGATAATCCCTGGAGAGATTTCATTGTATTATAGATAACTTCTTGGTGTACTTTTTCAGCCATATATGATAACTCCAAAAGCAAGTTTTGGTAAGCATAATTTTCTGCATCTGCGTGTGATCACTTGTGAGTGTCTCAGGACATGTGTTGAGGTTCAAGGCACAGTAATCAACCTCTACTTTACTGGAGGGTGATCTGTCAGAGCCCTGGGCAGGAGGCAAAATCCCGGGCAGAGAGAAGCCCTGCGTTAGAGTTAATCAACGCAGCCTGCAAATGAGGCACACATTTATACAATTTATTTAAATAACTGCTGGTAAAATGGAATACATTTAAAATCTTAAAGTCAACACTTAAGCAAATTGGTTTTAGAACTAGATATTAAATTGCTGCATTGCACTTTCATATATACTTCCAAGATAATTGCACATTGCTAAAGAAGTACAAACTACAAGTCCAGATATTTTAGTGTGGTTGGTAAGACTCAGGAAGAAGTATCTTCTCGCTTTTTTTTTTCAGGAAAAATATAGGATATGGTAATTATTAAAGACTCTAGATTTAGGCTAACTTTGAATTCTGGTTCTTTCTTTTACTAGATATATTAGGTGAGCAACTCTCTTCATCTCTCTGGCTTCATGTTCCCTACCTACAAAACAGAGTTAGTAAAAAAAAAAAATTCATTATAAGCTTATTAAGAGGAGCAAAGTCCATTGTAAGTAAATGTTGACTGCTACTATTACTTTTTAAATGCTCTTATAGTATTATTTTGCATGCCAAATTATAATTTGAAAACCTACTAAAAATATAGTTACCCAGATAGCTTGAGTCCATAGCATGCATCTGTGGCTTTCATTATATTTCTATTTAGCATCATTGTCCTGAATGCTTAGCTAAGACAGTACAATATTCAGTGGTGCTTAGTTAGGACAATACTATACTCATTAACCTCATGCATCCAGAATTAGAAATGGATGAACTGTTGTAATACAGAAAAAAGAAGCATTTTTATTTTTTGACAATAACTGAGTATCCTGCAGGTTTTGGATAATAATAGAAATACAAGAGAAATTCTGTTTGGCTAGAGTATATTTAGTGAGATGTATCTAGTTGCTGATGGATTTTCTTAGTGGGAAATGGCTACAGAATCTAAGTTACGCATGAAATTAGTAATGGGTCTCTCATTTCACAGAACACAGATTCACTCTTGCTAACTCAAAGGAGAGATTTTGGGGGGTATGTGACAAAGCTTACAGAATTAGAAAGAAGCAAATAATGAGGTATTGGAAAATATAGGACCCAAGGTGACTCAAGATGTGCAGTGCTTGGTCTTGGAGATACCAAAAAAGAATCTTTACTTCAACTTGACCATCTTACCTAGAATGTTCTGTGGAAAAGAGGATTTCAGTTAAAATGCTAGTTATGCCAAAAATACTACCAAGCAATCTAAAAATGAGAATTTTCTCATCAGCCTAAATCTCAGAAAACACAACAGTTTCTGATAAAGCAGTGAAACAAGTCTGGTGTGTTAAAGATATATATATGTGTATATAGAAAAGAAGTAAAATGAATAAGAGAAGAGAGCTAGCCAAGAGAGCAGAGGAGGAAAATGCCAACAGGGACTGTGACTAATAGGGTGGCAGTGGCTAACGACGAGGAAAGGGAAGACAGAGTGAGTACCCTTCCGGGGAAACATATGGTGCCATAGTCCAGTAGCTCACTGAACCCAACTAAGATGTATCATCCAGAGGGAAGCTCTCCAGGCTGAGGCTGAAGGATGGGGATTTTGAGATGACACTAGCTGAATGTGTGTGTCCAGTCCAGTTTTCTTTGGTTACTCACTGCATCAAAAGTCTTTCAAGCTGAAGTATTCTTCAGAGAAGTTGAGATTTAGAAGTGGGCTGGACAGATGGATGAGCTGGAGAGTTTCTCTCCAGTGTGACAAGCTGAGGCATACCACAGCAGTGTATGTAGACAGTTAGGTAACATTTACTCAAGCCAGAGGAATGCATGTCTAAGAAAAGCCTACTCTTCTGGAAAGACTAGAAGGTTATCTAATTGCTGGCCTAGTTCTCAGTGAAGGGAGAGCATTTTTGAAATGAAAAATAAGTAGAGTTTATGATGTACCATGCATTTTTTGGCCTTTAATGGGGAACTGCCAGCTATTGCGGCTGTTTCACAGGCTGCCTTCAGTGGAGCTTGACCTCACAGAAGCTGAATGGTGATTCCTAATCTGGCTGTTCTGTTGAAGGCAGCAACTTGATGTTTTGGTGAATCTGAATCCTCTGCCAGTATCCCAGTTGCTAATTTAACCAGATCTCACAGAAATAAAACACTGGGTGGTGGGAACCTGCCACCTTTGAGAAACACTATATGGTCATCTGTGCCCTGTAAGAAGAGTCATGGATAGAGCTACTTCTCATTTGATTCTGTCACCATCTCATCTAAAGATCATTTATAGAACATATACTTTGGAGAGGATAGGGCTCATTCCAGCAACATTATTGTATGGAAGGTATGAAATCAGTACAAAATCATTATAATATCTAGAATTTAGCTCATACTCATCCTGATCTGGGTTGTCGCTATCAAATCTTCGAATCCCCAATTCTTGGTGGCCCATCTGAGTGTGACACCAGGATCCACTTCATCTTGTTTCCTATCCAATCATAAACTTTAAGTGGTTTTCTATCCCCAGATGGGCAACATCCAAACTGCTCAGTGCCTCTTGAAATCTCAACAAGATTGATTTCCATTCCTTCTTCTCAATGTTTTCAGACCTTGCTCCCCTGGACAAAACAAAAAGTGACATGAATACATGTTGAGGCCAGTGGCAGAGGCTGGGGTCAGTGGAAGGCTCCTGCGGTGGCCAAACATTGAATGATGGTTTAGACTAAGGAAGTAGGGGTAAGGGTGATGAACAGGAGTGAGGCTCTATGTATTCTTCATTGAAGATTACTCCAATTGAAAGACTACATTAATACCAAGGTAGCAGTTTTAATGAACTTCCTGCGTATGCATCCTCCAAAGACTGCAGCTTAGCCTCTTAGTGTCACTAGAGGGTGTTTCTGAATTCAGCCAGTGCAGGCAGAAACTGAAGTACGTTGTCAATGGACTATAGGAAACTATTCAAGAAAAGAGGCATAATCCAGACCCAATTCTTTATAGGTTTTTAAATAATAATATTTCTCCTAATTTTATAAATTACACAGATTGATATGAACAATTGATATGAAGAAAAAGATTTAAATTTCATTCCTATTCTGATTATAAGTGGGTGCTCGACATTTTAATTTTTTAAAATGTATTTAGTACAGGAGGTACAGGGCCTCACTACATAGATTGGACTCATAGAGATTCTCCTGTTTTCAGCCTCCCAAGTGCTGTGGTTACAGGCACGCGCTACCATGCCCAGTCTCAATCACCCTCTCAGCATGCCCTAGGGATGGAGCCTGCATGGCATGCCAGGATCAAATTCCCACCTCTGTGCTCTGCCTAAGAAGTCTCTCTCTCTCTGTGTGTGTGTCTCTCTCTCTCTCTCTCTCTGTCTCTCTGTCTCTCTCTCTCTTTCACACACACACACACAAATACATTCACCTATACACCTCAGTGTGTGTATGGGGGGGGGAGAGAGAGAGAGAGAGAGAGAGAGACAGACAGACAGACAGAGAGAGACAGAGAAAGAGACAAAGAGATTCAAAGATAGGCAGAGTTAAAGACACAAGAAATGATAAGAATGTATTTGTGTATGAGAGAGAGAGAGAGAGAGAGATAGAGAGATAGAGAATTTATTTTCTAGGCAATGAAAGCCTGAACTCCTACTAATGAGGTTTAAAAACCGTGACTTTTTTTGTGTGCTTAATAATAGCAGTGCCTACTAACATAACCAGGGCCCCCAGCATAATTTCCCTCTTCCCTACTTTATTTTGAGGACCTAAAACACTTTTTTGAGGGGAAAGTACCTTCCAGTGCATAGCATTTCCATCTAAAAGTTCAATTCTAGTGCTTCAACATTTGGTCCTAAACCATGTAAAGTGAATTTTTTTCAAGTGAGGGATATGTGAAAGCGAGAGATGAACCTGAAATCTATTGGTGTGCTCTGGAGTGTTCCTGCTTACTAAAAGGATGCAAGGTTGATCTGAAGACTACCCTTCCCAAATTGGGAATAATTCCATGATTCTTTTACTTAGTGCTTTGTAGACACATTTTTATTTGTTCTTAATCAAACTAGAAGGTCTAAGAAGCCATCAGATTTTATCAGAACACTTAACTGTAAGGAGAAAATGATCAGGAATACAATAAATGCTAATACTATGAAACCCTTCAGTAAAAATAGAAACCCTTGAAATATATAGAGGGTTTTAAAAATAAACCATCAGAGTATTTAGGTGAATGTAAAATGTAGGGTACCTTTGAGATGTCAATGCTACAAAATACTTTAGAAAATGTTTCTCTAAATTTTCACAATGACCTTGTTCATTATAAGGAGCCAAAGGATTAGTTAGAGAAAAAGAGTGTGACCCCATCCTATCAAGGCTATGGCAAATATCAGTAGGGTATCTGGATTGTGTTGCCAGAATTATTTTTGTGGAGGGCTGGTTTGGGTAAACAGTAACTTTTCTTCTCAGATAGAGATTTCCACGCTGACTTTTGCACCGCTAGTTACTGACAGCAGCTCTGTCCCGAGCATGTGTGCTCCATTCGTCTGCCTGTGTTAAACTGTACACTGACATTTAGAGGTACTGATGAATGTTCACCCTGTCATGCATGTCCTCTCCTAGGGTCCTTTCAGCAGGGGATGGCAGTGAGATGCTGGTGAGGCACTTTCAGAGATGATGCGGTGTCTCTAACATAGAACAGTGTTTAGAAGTTGGCTTAAAATGTGAAATTAAGATTAGTGACACTACTATTGTTCCTTCCTTCTTGAGGATGCTTTATGAGAAGAGAAACTTTAGAGTAACATAGTATCTGTACATGAAGCACACATGGGCTTGTGATCACAAGAGTTAGATTTGTGTCTAAAATGTGTTAGTAAGAGTCAATAAAGTTGGCTGCATTTACATTTTCTGAGCTTCTCCCAACTCCTTGGAGCTAAAAAAGATGTTGCAGAAAAAGAAAATAAAACTTGCTTCTATGCAGACTTTGTAATTTAATTCACAAAGAAAGTGACCAAGAACTACTTGTGCCTCAAGGAAGATGCTACTAGCCTTTGCAGAAACACGTTTACACGAGCCAGTCCTTCAAAAAGAAAGTGACTAGCTTGCTGCCTTTGAAGATTTCAATATTTACTTTCTTGAAGGTGACCAACATGATCTCTGTCTGCCCCTTGTATGATTCAGACACATCAAAAACAAGACAGAGCTTTATAAAATTCAATTTGGTATTCCAACCCAGAAATGCATTATTGCTTCCTTGAGGAAAACAATTTATGTATGGACAGGTGCTATTTTCTTTACCTCTGCACAGAGTTTCCTCCTAGGGCTTGGAAATGCTAAGCGAGTTTGCACAAGAAAATGAAGGCAGAGGCTTGCAACCTCAGTTACATAATTTATTTATTCAATGTACCAGTTTCTGAAAGTTAGGACAAACATGCGTTTTCTATTTTAAGAGGATGTTTACAGCATAGAAGCATTGTTAATTCCAGGTAAACTTTAAAGGATCTTCCTGATCCTTTTTTTTTTTTTTCAAATCCCCAACTATGATGGGGGAAGGGTATACGAACAAGACAGAGGAAAGGATCTGGTGACACTTGTACATCCGTAGGACATTATATTCTGTAGGATATTATATTCTCTTTAACAGGCAATTGTTTTGTAATCCATCTCTTTAATTATGAAGGACATCATTTTTTCTACTTAATGGTCAGCATGTTGATTATATATACAGTAATAGCCTTCGTGTTAGACCTGAAATTATCCTGAAGCTATGGTTATGCACACCACGTGTTAACTCTGCTCATACAGATGAGCATATATAAAAAGGCTGACTTACTATCCTGTAAATGTGACTGAACGAAATTTCCTTGACTGCATCAAATCACTGGGCACCATAAAAATTCAATATCCCAGATTGTTTGTCAGTTAAGAAAAAAAGGCATTCCCATTTTGAGCTGGAGTAATGCATGCGATTTTTTTTGCTGCACTATTTCATTAGGTAATCTGATCAGATTATTTCTCAAATCCATTTTGTTTGAATTTTTCTAGGAGATATTGATCAGCAAGAGATGGCTTTTCCAAGTATGAAGAGTGCTGTTCTGGTGGATGGTGTTGTACTGAATGGTCCAACCACAGATACAAGAGCAGGAGAAAAATTTGTCGAAGAGGCCTGTAGGCTAATAATGGAAGAAGTGGTTTTGAAGGCTGCTGATGTTAATGAGAAGGTAAAAATTAAAATCTATAAGGAATTCCAGAAGTGGAAAGGATAGATTTCCCCTTCCTGGTTCCTACGGCTGCGTAAAAGGAAAGTAAGAAGTACAAACTTTCATTTCCTTTGTACTGTTGTCTCAAGGCGATGTGCAGATACGAGTTGGGGTCATTTTTCTGGCTGGCCCCTGCCAAGAGTTTATGTTCATGGATGATCACTAATCACATTATTAGGAGCTTAACCAACTAGGCCAGGAAGTATGGGGAAGAAGCTCCCAGCCTTTGGTCATCATTTAGATTACAAATAATCCATTGCTCTGATCTATGCACTCTCTGAAATACTTTGCTCTGCATTTTCTTATGCATATTTTTTACTATTTTTACAAAGCTCCAAGACATAGGTGTTATTTACTACTTCCATTTTAAAGATGAGATAGATAGTGAGGGATGAAGTAGGCAAATATTTTGTCCAAAATATCACACTGGTGAGCATCGTAGCTAGGTCTAAAATCTAAGCAGTCTGGCGTCCAAATTTGCACTCAAGCCTCTAAGAGTCTATTATGTTTTATTGCATTGATGATTTTTCATGTTGGAATTGTATTCTCACCAAGTAAATCTGTGGGAGAGATAGTTCTCCTCAACTGTATTAACAGTAAATAAAAGTCATTTTAAAGCATTTCTAGTACAGTGTTACTTATTCAGAATGTTTAGTCACATGCATTTGTGAAAGCTGTTAGAATGAACTGGCATTACCTGTGATCGTGGAGTTCCAGGCAGAACATTAAATAGTATTCCTTATCTATGCACATTGTATGTGTGTACTTCCATTTTTTCTGGTCTCCTGAAATTTGTGAAATACTGTAGACCTGGTTTGCTTTGGAGCAGACCACTCTTCTGGCAAGTTGTTTTAAATTGGCCTTTATTCTGTCATTAAATATTAATGGAGCATTAGCTACTGGATAGGCCTTATATTCAGCCCTAGAAGACATGAAGAAACACAAAATAAAGGTCCAACTTTGATCAGAATTTGTAATCTAATTTAGAAAGTAAGTTTACAATGGCAAAGAGACCAGAGGGTCCCAGTGAGAATGTAATAAATGTTGAGAGTTTGAGGAGCACTTTTGCAATTTCACAGAGGAGTTAACATTTTGAGCTTTAATGTATCACATAAACGTTAGGTAAGATTTGGGTGGGCAGAGAAACATAGGGTGAGACCCTCATTTCTAGGGATGTTAAAGAAAGTAGAAATGTAAATAATGGAAAGACCATTTTAAAGGGCAAGATTTGTGTAACACAGCAAGAAAGCATTTCTTCCTGTCAGAAGAGCTCCCTCAGGGGACTGACTGGACCTAAGAAGAGAGGGTGGATTGGAATCTTTTACCAATGAAGCAGCTTCCAGGTCATTCTAGGTGGTGGATGTGCAGGCTGTCTACCCCTTCGAAGGTGTAGTGAAAGCCCTTTGGGACTAGCTAAGGAGGTACTTTTTATACCACTAACTTAGCCTCCTTATGTGAGGCCCAATCGGATACCATTAGTAGGTAGAAGACAAATGACTTCCACACTTAGTGAGAGGATGACTTCTAGTGCCTTCTCCAGTAGATACACTTCTTCAACCACTTGTTTTAAGAAACAAACTGATTTGTAATTCATAGTCAATAACATTTCCCCGTTTCACTCAGTTCTGTGAGTTTTGATGTATGTAAGAAACCATCTCCACAATCAAGACGCATAACAGTTCTGTCTCCTCCCAGATTTCCCAGTGCCACTTCTGTAGCCATCCCCTCCCCATCCTACCCTCTTATCTCCTGAACACCACCTCTCTGTTTTCTGGCCCTATGGAGTTTGTCTTTTCCAGGATGTCATGCAGATGGAATCAGTCATATGTAGCCTTTGAGACTGCAATTTTCCTTCAAAAAATCCACTGGAGATTCTTCCATGTTGTTGAGTATATCTGTGGCTTGTCTCAGGCATTTTTGAATTACCTCTGCCTGTTAAAGATACATCACCAGAATTTAATTTCATACTTCTCACACAACTTGATATTTACCCCCTGCACATACATCTAAAACTTCCTACCTCTCAGTTTTCCCAATTTGCTATTGGGAAATAGCTGTGGTCTCTCTCCTCCTTTTCACAACCGAACTTTAAAACAAAAAACATAAAACAAAACAAAACAAAAAAACCCTGTCTACTTCCTCCCTCTACTTCTTCACCTCCCATATTCTTACTCCTCCACAATCTGGCCTCCGCCTCCATCCCTCTCAGTGAACTACTCATGCTAGGAACATCTCCCTGTTGATGACTCCCATGAATGTCTCAGTCTTCAACTGCTTTGGCTTCTTATAAGTATTCAGCAGTAGCAAACATCTCCTGAAAACATCCTTTGCCCTTAATTTTGGTGCCACTGAAATCCTCCTAGGATTTCCCTTCTACTCTGGCCTGTCTCCAACCTCTCTGGCAAACCCCTATGCCCATTGATCTTTCCTAGGGGTGTCCTATGCTTGTGTTCCTCCATGTAGGCTCCCAGAGATGTTATCCATCCATTGTTAGATCATAACGTAGCCTGGTACTCTGTCCTTGAGCTTAAGCTTCAAATGATCACTATACTCAGGTTAGATGTTCTTAAACCAAATGTGCTCAAAATTCATCATCTCTACCCTGCCCACACTGAGAATTTTCTTGTGTTGTGCCATCTCCTCCTGACTCTTCCTGTAGTCATCACATCCTGTGTCCAGCACAAAATTCACAGTATCGTCCTTGGCTCAGTCCTTATTCTCACCTTCAACATCTATTGATTCTGTATTTACATCTAGTAACTATGTACTTCATTTCTACAGCACCTACCTTCACCCAGACACAACCTTATATTGCTCAATCTATTATAGTTATGTCATATTTGTGCTTTTATTTAGAATTTCTACAAAATTGTTGTCTAAACTATAGATATGACCATTTCATTCCCTAACCTAAACACTTCAATAACTTTCTTAGAGCCAACTCAAACTCAGTAACACGATCCATAAAGCCCCTTATGTTCTAGCTTTATCTCTTCACTTATTCTCCATTTATTCAACAGATCTTTGTTGAGAACTTATTAAATAGTAGGCTTTGGGTTAGGTACTTAGGATAAGTGAATGCAGACCAAGGTCTCCACTCTCATGGAGGCTACATAGAACATGGTAGATAAATATGGGTAAAATACCTTGAAACATAGGTAAGTGCTATAGAATGAAAAGAGTATAGAAAGGTTGGGGAGATGCATAATGATTGGGTAATGGTCAGGTAGTAATTTTAAGTAAGGGATTAGGGATTGCTCTCATTGAGAAAGTGACATTCTTGAGCATAACTTGGAAAAAAATCAAAGTAGCTAGCTATGAAAATATTTGGGTGAGCAGCATTGTAGGGAGAGAACCCTCCCATGCAGAGTACCTCAAGTAGGAGCAGGCTTCATGTATTCAAAGAACAAGAAGGTGAGTCAGAAAGGAGGTAGGTTGTGCTAGATGAAGACTAACAAGGAAACACAGTCAGGAAAAAATATTGTACAGAGTCCCTTTACAGCCTTATAACTTCATCTTTTACTATGAAGGAAGTAGAGAGCCTTTGGATGTGTCTGAGCAGAAGAATAGCCATAGCTTAGGTAGAAGAGAGCCATGCTGGCTGGCAAAGTTCGTAAACTATAGGAAGCTATTATAGTATAAAGCTGTGCTTGCTATTTCACTCTCCCTCAAAATTTGTGTTGTAGCCACACCACATGTACTTAATTTTTCAGAAGTATCCCAGGTTTCCTTGGTTTTCAGCATTCTTTACTTCCATTACTTGCACCTGGAATAGCCCTGGTATCATCTCCCCCCTTGACCTTTGCTTTACTTACTCTATTTTTATTTAGCACCCAGGCTTGCTATCTATTGTTCCATCTGGGAAATACTTAGCCATGCAGATGGAGGATGCACCCTTCACTTGTGGCAGTAACATCTGCCTCCCGCTCATAGCTCTTCCCATGGCGAAGTACGGTTGCACAGTTAGATCTCGGGACCCCCACTTCTCTCGGAGCTTCCTAAGATGCACTTCATGCTTTATACCTCTCAATCCCAGGCTCTGGTGGGGACACCATTAATTGCAGGTTGTTGCTGAATCCCCAGGTGTGTGAATGGCAGCCTCCTGAACAGCTGAAGCAGCTTCTTGACTTGGAGATGAGAGACGCAGGCGAGCCACATGACAGGTTGTTGAAACTCTGCCGAGATGTCATACACTTCAGTGTCAAAACTAGTGAGAGCTTCAATTTACTTTCTTGCTGTATACCTCTAACAAGTTCTTGCATTTTTAAAGCATTTATTTACCTCTTAAGGAATTCGGCAAGATAATGTTTATGGAAAGAGAAGTCTGAATTTTTTTTTTAAAAAAGCAGTGTTTCTGATGTTTCTATCATGGCTCATTTAATACAAATTTGTTGTCGAGGCTAAAGATAAATTAATAGGAAAACTGATGGTGTGGTGTAAATATTATCTATTCCTTGCCAATTTCAATCTCCATGTATAAGGAAGACTGTGCATTATCACTGCTGCTTATCATTTCTTTAAGTTCCTTCAAATTGGAAAATAGTATTTTAATTATATGAACTTGCTGAGGGATTTTAAATCTTTGTGGACCAGAATGCACAAAACAAACAAACAAACAAAAACCAAGAAGATATACTTAATATAAATAAGAAAAGATTTATTTGGGGGACAATGATTAACTCAGCATTTACTAACTACCAGATTGCCTACCAAGTCTTGCAGGATCAAAGATAAAGACCTTCTTGTAAATATAAGAAAAATAAATATATAGTAAGTTTTGCTGTAATTTTTCACACTAATGCCATCATCTCTATAATCATTTATAAATGCAGTGATGTGGTGTCAGCCATATGCTGAAGTAATTTTATTTTGACTATTAATGTCTGTATACACAGGTTGCAAAGGCGGAAGAATAACTTGCCAAAATAAGCATTTCTTAGTCTGATGTGAAAGTAATCTAGTGCTTAAAACCATGCAGACATTATACTTTGTGAATTCTGACACTGGACTAAATTTAGTGGAAAGAACATAATAAAATCCTGGCTAAAAATAATTGGATTATATTCCCTTGGGAAAGTCTGGTGTATGTATCAAAACTCAGTTAACATTTCAAAAGCAGAGATACATATCTTATTATTATAGTGTGTGTCAGAAGTGTAGAATGACATTTAACGCAGTAGATTTTTCAGTTTACTGGATATTTTCCATAATGTTACCATGGAAATCAATCATAAATTAACACAGTACTAAAAAACATCTTATTAAAATTACTTGTAGCAATGTCTGGTTTCCTTTGCCAGATCAGAGGAAGTTTTCCATGTTTTAATTGAAAAGACATTTTCTTTTGAGATTTTTTTTCCCTTATTAAACTCATAAAGAGGGGGAAAAAATCCACTCAAACTAAATCCTGTAAGTTGTCATGACAGAAATGATTCCCAAATACCTAAACATGGAAATCAACCTCTTGTCACTTTGTTCCTTGTCATGCTGGGCTGCCTTGGTTTAGAACGTCAAGGCAGATAGCCCGGTGTTGGGTGTGAATATTCACACTGCGTAAGACCAAGAGCCTTGCGAGATCTGTGTGAGAAAAAGCTGTGTAGAATTGGAACTCAAAATCATTTGCGTGTTAAAGGGGACTGCGTTTGAAGTGAGCCACATGGTGAGTCACATCGCACTCTGTTTACATAATGCATCACACTGTCCAGTCTGAGAACTGTGAAGGCTGCGCACAGCCAGTAGCCTGTGGTGAACCCTGCTACTGCGGTGAACTTCACGAAGATGCATTTGAAGTGAGGGACATTTTCAATCAGAGTTTCAGAAGATGCAGGCAGCAGGCTTTGAAACTTGGAGAAAGCAGTGTTCAGATCTATTTCTCAAGAGTTCAGGTTGGATGCAAATTATTGAAACAAGCAGTTGGCAAGTCGAAGCTCTCAAGAGGTTGTTCACATTTTGCAGAGAAACATTATTTAGTAGAAAGGACTATGAAGAAATTGTAACATTTTTGTTACACACCATCATATTTGAATTTTTTAAGTTGAGGCATAATTTACATTCAATTAAAACGCATAAATATTAAACACTCACTCCAGTGAATTTGTATGAATCTGTACATTTAAATCACCATCCAGACAGGACTCTGATGATTTCTAGCAGCCCAAAATATCCTTAAGCTGCCGATCAGCAGTTCCTTTCCCGAGGTACCCGGACTTCTAACTGCTATCTCCATCAGTGGCTTTGCTGATCCTGAATACATATAAAGAAACATGCCTTGTGTATTTTCAATGTCTGGCTGTTTTCATTGTTGGAAAGACTCACTTGTGTCATTGTTGTGCCAATAGTTTTTTTTTTCTTTTTATTGATGTATAAATGAAGACTTTGTTGTAAATTTACAGACCACCCAAGATTTTTCAACCAACTGTATGCGGGATTGGATTATTACTCCCTGGTGGCCCGATTTATGACAGAAGCATTAAATCCTAGTGTGTAAGTGTCATGCTACTGCAATTTTCTACTGAATATGGACTAGAGATGTTTCTTAAATAGATGAAATTTCATTTAATGAATTTGTATTTAGTGATTTATTTTGCATAATGTGATTATTAATAACAGAATAATTTTATGACACTTAGTGGTATTCATAGAGCTGTTTGATTTGTAGAGTGGTCCTGGGAGATAACAAGGGAAGCTTTGTTATCTCATTTAACAGATGAGAAAATTGATTAAGCAACTTTTCATGCATAGCTGCATGAAGAGCCATATCGGTATAACTGCTGGAGAGAGGCTTTGAATAATAAATCTTGAATCTGCTCTTGTGAAGCATAAAATCTAGTAAGAGAAAAAAGCATGCCACAATGGTCTTAGGGTAAAATTCAGGCTCTCACATGAAGCAGATGTGCAGGATACTATAAATATAAGCAGGGAAAGTTTTCCAAGTTGGGAGCTCAGGAGAGTCTTCTATGAATAAGTTAGTTTAGAACTAAAGAGTCAGTTAGGTGAAAATGGGAGGGACCAGGCAGAAGAAATGACATGTAAAGTGGCCCTGTGGTAGAAGGCAGCTTGACATACTCTAATGAACTGAACAAGCCCTGTAGGTGTACCTGACAGAGCTACAGGGAGTGTAGTAGAAGATAAGGCTGACAAGATAGAAAACAAACTTGCAGAGGCAAATACTGTGCTTTTTCTAAGCAATTGAGAAAGACCTTGAATATTCCTGAATTATCAAGTGACATTGGTATTTAAAAGCTTACTGAAAAATCTAGAGCAGATTGCAGTTAATGGTTAAGGGGAAATTTCCTTAGGTGACAGGTAGTAGTAGTTTAGATAAAGACGGAAGTGGAAAGAATTGTTTGAAAGAGACAGCAAATTATTGCATTCTGGACCTTGGAAATGAAGGCAGAAGGGAAGATTTTAAGATAATGCTGATGCTTTAAGCTTATGTAGCTTGGTTTATTGTTATGTCATTCATCAATGTAAAAAGTATTGGTAGAGGACTGGTTTTCAAGTATGTAATGGAGAAGGCAAGATCAAAAATTTAATTCTCAGTTATAAGCATTTGAGTTTGTAGTGACTCTGAAACAATCACATGTATCACCTAATCTGAAAACTGTATAAGCCTGAAATTTTGTTATCTATGGGAATGGTATAAATTTAAAAGTTACTGGCAGCATGATGGTAATTGCAGTGGTGGGTGTGGACAAGATTCCTTGTGTCAGGGATTTTCAACCTTATTTGCTCATTAGAATCAACCTGGGAACTATAAAGAATTGATGTATAGGCCCCAACCTGGACTAATTAAATATTCATTTCTGTGACTATTCCCCACTTACTGATATGTTGGCAAAGCTCAATGAATGATTTTAACACATCTCCATGTTGGAGAACCACCATTATACAAGGCCAGAGAGGCAGGACAAGCGGGCTCCATGCCAGGCTGGGAGGAGTACAACATCATATTGAGTAGGAGAAGGAGGAAAGGTCAGGAGAAAATCAAGCCTGCAGACATGAGAGCCACAGAAGACAGCATGTCTAATGTCACATGTTGAGCAGATAACAAGTACGAAAACTTAATAGTACCCAATGGATATGGATATCATTGACCCATGATGGGCATAGGTGCTAGTCTTCAATGGGTGAGAATAATCAGGAGGTAAGCCAAAGAGGATAGTAAAATTACACAGCTGTTTGAACCTTTCCTTAAGAATGATAGGTTTTTAAACTTTTGATCTAGGCTATTGAATCTGAAACACTTAGAGGTTTTTGAAATATGTCATTGTTGGGGCTGGGGAGATAGCTCAGTCGAATAAGCACTTGCCTGGCAAGCACAAGGTCCTGAGTTCAA
>NDGM011111163.1:4136-15099 GCA_002564305.1 Octomys mimax | reverse complement strand
ATCAATGTTTCCCTTGAAAGCATTCAATAAACTGTTATTCATTTAATAAAAAAAAAAATAAAAAAAAAAAAATAAAAGTCTTCCTAAAAGTGCAGGTAAAGAGAAATAAATAAACATCTAGAATTTGCTTTAAATTTTACTCTATCACAGACAGAAAAGTAATAAGGCATACATGAAGCAAATGTGGCAAAATTTGAAAGAATGTAATCTGATGTTGACATTGTATTATTTTTTCATAACCTTCAAAGTTCCCATTATTGAGATTGAAAAGTTCCCCCCACAATAACTTCTAAAAGAATGATTAATTGGCACTTACTTTCCCAGACCCTGAAATGTACCATGCATCTGCAGAATGACAACCATGTAGTTTGCCTTCAGACAACTGCGATGTAAAGACTGCAGAGTCAAGAGTCAGACATGTTAGTGCATAAGAGTTTAGTTTAGCATCAGTAGGAAAAAGGAAAGAAAATATGGTAAGTAATGTTGGAACAATTGTATGTTCATTTAGAAAATGAACTTACATGGATGAGGGAAAGGAGAAAAATAAAGAAGGAAGGGAAAATGTATAAGTATATACACAGGATAGCTTGTATAATTGTATTGCTGAGTCGTACTGAAAGGAAAAGTTAATACTTAATTTGTTTTTATTTTTTTGACCAATTTTGCATGCTTATATCTGATAATCTGAACAGCTAATTTGAAGACAACAATATGCATATAATAGCCACTGTTGAATTTCAATCATCTTGTTTAATGTAATTCTGTTTCATTTCTTTTTTTTTTCTTTACTATTTTTCTTAAAAAATAAGATATAGAAAATGAAGTTAAAAAATTAACTTTTAAACATTGTTATTGGGCCAGCCAAATAGCTGGACTGGTCATATAGCTCAGCAGATTAAAGAGCCTGCTTAGGCAGAGGCAGCAGCCAGGATTTGATTTCCAGCATGCCATGCTGGCCCCGCCCCGAGGGCGCACCATGGTGATTAAGATTAGGCCTAGTGGAGCACACCTGTAATCCTAGCTCTCAGGAGACTGCACACAGGTGTTTTGTAAGAGTCGGATCTACGTAATGAGACCCTGTAGACCCTGTACTAAAAAATAAAAAAACAAAACAAAACAAAGCAAAGCAAAAATATTGTTATGGTCTGTGTCTAGTTGTCCCCCCAAAGCCTCATACAGCCATGGAGTGGGGACTTCTAGAGTTTGAGATTAATTCATGATAAAAGATGGGATTATGGGTTTTAGTGCTCCTGGGATTATGGGTGTGAGTACTTTCCCCAGACTAGGGAGGATAGCCTGAATGCAATTTAAGAGAGACAGACTTGCTCTCTATTGCCATTATTGCTGGTACTCCTTCACTCTTGCTGTTTGCCACTACCATGAAAGGTTGCTCTCTGCCTTGTGCCACTCTGCCTTGGAGCCAGTTGAATATGAGCTGAAACCTCCATTAACTGCAAGCTAAATAAACCTTTCCTTCCTTCATTTTGAGCACCAGGTATTTGTCGCAGCAATGAGAGAAGAGTAACTGAGATGAAGTCTTTATAAAAAACACTAAAATGTGCATAGGTAAATGAATGATGAATAAACATTTGAAAAAAAAATGATGAACCTCATCTGTAACTTAAGAAAGGCAAAATAACTTCATATAGTTTCTACCTAGACCACTGACAAATATTAAGGGCCCAGTCCCGAATACAGTGTTGATGAGGTGCCAGGAAATATACGCCCTCATGTAGTATCGGTTGGAAAGCCCACAGGAAACGCTCTTTGTTACACAACCTGAGAGTACCTTCAGAAATTCTAAGACAGCAAACTCTGACCAAGAAAGTTTACTTTCACTCGTTAGAAATACTCTCACATATACAAATATTCTTGGAAATATATTTAGGAACAAATTCAAAGCCATCTATAACAAATACATATAGATGAGCAAATAAATTTTGATACTACATTGCCATGGAAAATCACATAATGGAAGAAATAAGGGGACTAGAATTATTCAAATAAAAATGCTCATGGTATTTAATTAAGTAGGAAAAAATAAGGAAAGTACATCTTGTGATACGTACTTGGTTAAGAGTGGGCCTGTATCCCATGAATCTCTGCTTTCACTTCAGCATCCAATAGAAAAGGCCTTCCTCACTTCATCCCACACACTATTTCTTTTACTTCATAAAATCAGTGAAGGGAGAACTTTGTGATTTACTTTCAAATAGACTCTTGGCTAATGCTGAATTATTGCCATAGTTAAGAGCAGATGCACCACGATTAATTCTCCTCTGGAGAGTCAGAGCCAATAAGCAGGGCCTTCACACAGTGGGTAGAGCTGAACCTGGGAAGCCCTTGCATTTCAGTTGTCTGTAATGCATGCAAAAGGAGGGGATGATTGGGGTGCTGTGCTTCCAATCTTTGCCCAGTAGGAAGAGTATAAAGGGTGTCACTATGAAGAGCTAGAAAGGAACTGGGAAGGCGAAATTCTCCTGTGACAATGAAACCAAAGTCACAACCTAGACAGTAGAAGCTCACTCAGAAGGCCAGACTGTGTGTGCCATCTAGAATTATTTCATGCTAATTATTTTTTAATATTTAATTTCCGTGATGCATGCCTGATAGAGCTGCATAAACTTGCTTTATAAAATTACAAAAACGTATTCCTTAGGAGTAATACTGTTACAGTTGTTACTTTGCTCTTTTCATTAAAAAATGACATACTAGACAACCATACCTACCTCACTTAATTTTAGTAATTTGAAAAGTTTTCTATAATATCTTATTATGCAGATAACAGTAATTAGAAACATTTATTTACATTTCAGATGTCATTTTTCATTTTTTTCAGAACTTACTTTCAAATATCCAAATCTTTTAAATGGAGGGACACCAGGTTAGTGTGTTAATGTCTATGCACTGACAGATCCCGTACGAATGCTGATAACAGTTTTTAGAAAATTTGAAATGTAAGGTATAATCAGAAAAAACCCTTTTCAGTAATGTATATTTGAGCATCTCTTGTTTTCTTGTGAATTCTGACCCTACAAGCCTGCAGAAATGCATAGTGCATCTTAAGATATCGCTGTACAAGTTTGAATAGGCATTTATTCTCAGGTGCTCTGTCTTCTCTGGCATATAAAATTATAGGGTTCTTATATAATATCAAAAAGTAGAAAGCTGTGGGAGTTGTACAATTTCATTATGTCAAACAGGAATACATTAAAGCTTACTGTTTGTTAAAGTTAAAAATACATTTACTGAAATTGCTGGAGAAATTCGAGCACAATCATGTCAAAAACAAAATGAAAGCAAAATGAAGTATGAGCACCTAAAATGCCTTCAGTCTAATTCATGGAATAAAATTTTGTATTTCAACATTATTGTCTTTCCCCAAAAGTTACCTTGCACAGAGATTTTAATAAAGTAGATATTTGTGGCAGAGTAATTCACATACTGCTTGTTAATCAGTGGCTGTCCAGAATAACTTCTTGAAATATAAAGTGAAAGGAAATCTGCATAAACAATGCAGATCACGCTGGTTTTAGAAAAAGATGATTCTGGTGCAATAATACCTTTTAATTATATGTGTAGTCTTGTGTATATGTGTTCATTTATGTGATGGAAATGTTGTGGCTTGTGTTAATTTTTTACTTGCCACCTGAGTGTATGAAGCTGTTTGTCTTGGAGCAAGTCTCGAGAATAGGTTCAGGGCTGGGGACATAGCTTGGCCATCCAAGTGCCCATCTGGCAAGCTCAAGGACCTGGGTCTGATCCCCGGTACCTCAGGGGGTGCTGGCCCTGGAGTGCCTGCCGCATGGTGCTGGACACTGAAACCTGGCGTGGTGGTGCACGCCTGTAATCCCAGCCCCAGGGGTGGCGGAGACAGAAGGATCAGTATGAGCCCAAGCTGTGTAATGAAACCCTGTACCAGTTAATTAATTAATTAATTAATTAATTTTTAAAAAGAATGTGTTCAAATGGTGCAGTCATGTCTATTAACTCCAATACTAAGATTTTAAGTTATACTGAAACTAGTAATGGGTTTAAGTTTGGATTACGAGAGTTTCTTTCTTTGAGTATATGTCAAGATGGGATGCTATGAGTACATGGGCCGGATCATGGCTTTCAGATGTATATTACTGAGCCAGAAAAAACTGTTTTTCCCTAGAAAATCCAGTGTTTAAAACTGTAGAGATTTCACATGAAAATCTGGACTACAGATCTGAAAGTCCAAAGGAACTGCCCTTAGGCCAGTTTCTTGGCCTCTCCCACCTGAAGGTGGAGGCCCCTTTCCTGCCCAACCTTGAGTTATTTGGTTCATAACAATCACTTCCACTCTGACTGTCCTCCATCCCACTGAGGCTGTATCAGAAACTACTCTTTTTTTGCAATTGTAAATGATGTCTCTCATAGTCTAGCAACATTTAACAGAAACTGTGTCTTTACCAGTTGACAGGAAACAGAACATTTGAATGCCATAATGTTTCAAGCAAAATGTATTAGAATAACATAAAGTGATTTGTCTCACTTGCCTCTGTTTTCTTTCAAACATTACAGACATTATGAAAACACCCTCATTGGGTGATGACTTATAGACCATAAAACTCAGTCATTTAAACTCTGTAATTCTGTGGCTTTTAGCATATTCACAATGTTCTCACCATCATGGCTTCTAATGTTAGAAGATTCCACCACCTCAAAAAGAAACTCTGTATCTCTTAGCAATCTTCATAGACATTTCAAAGTCTGAGCCTGTTAGAAGATGGGACACAATGTACTCAGCTTCAACATGTAATTCAAATTTTATTTCAAAATTTTGGAAACTTGATTTTTATGTCTCCTAAGTCACTGTCATTTCCCAGAGTTGTGCATACTTTAGATTTTGCACCAAGAATCTCATCTGTTCATATAAATCCTGATGAAAATAACAATAACAACCAAAACAGCCATTTTCCCTATGCCAAATACACAACTGTATGGAGTATTGCTAAATATTTTCCAGGGGGGACATTAATCTATTAATCATCAGTCTATATTCCTAATAGGTACCTTGTTTTTTAACCTGCTACACTAACCTGAGTCCCTCTGACATGTCCTTTGCTAAAAACAAAATGTTTCGAATGGCGGCGTCACCTATCTTTCAGTATAAACCAAAACACACTCATGGAAGATTCTGTAAAGCAAAATATCTTTATCTGACTTAAACCAATCAACTACTCAGTACTTGACTACTTACTTTAGTCCTAAGTAAGTGCTCTTATGGCACCAGGGATCAAACTTGGGACCTTGCACTTGCAGGCAGGCCTAAGTAAATGCTCTCAACCTACCTGAAAATTCAGTCAGAAGTTTATGTTTTACTTTACTGGTCTACCACTCTCCCTTTTCTGATTCATTAAAATATACAGTAGTTTCCTTGCCATTTTCCATTTTCTGTAAATCTTCCTCTTTTCTCTTATTTGCCTAAATACTCATAAAATTCTACCATTTTGGAAATGTCTCTCTTGAACTCCAGATTCTCATACACCCTTGTTCTGCCCTTGAGTATATCCATTCGGGGTTTCGGACAAGCTTTTCTGTGGGAACATGCCTCAACCCATCCTCCTCATCGCTTCCCCTAGACCTGACGCTTCTACACACTTCCCCTTGCAGCCTTGACCCTTTCAGGCTTCCTGTGGCTCAGGCAAAATTCAGAGCCATTTATGCTTTCTCTTTTGTGCACTGCACTTCTACCCCGTTACGTGATCATATTTATTCACACTTCACGATGGATCCCAGTGCTCATCCTGTCTGTATCTCCTTTTGTCTTCCGCTGTCACTTTGGCCCAACCCAACACTGAGTGTCGCCTGCTTCTGTTTCCCCTGTGCAGTCTCTTTTCACCCTGGCAGCTAGAAGATCTCACTACATTCTGTGCCAGATGATATCACTGCCTTCCTCAGATTTCTCCAATAACTTTCCCTCTCGCTTGGGTCTGTGACAAGAGGTTCTCCATGCCCTCTTTGTCCTCAGTACTATTGCTTGAACATGTCAAGTCTCCTGCCACCATGCGTGTGCTTCTCCCTTACCTGAAATGCTTCTGCATCACATATCTTCTTCTTGCTCTCCTTTCTGTTACTCAGTGGGTGCCTTTTTAGTGAGCTTCTCTTAATTTTTCCAAAAACTGTTTATGTCTAAACATGACTGGTACTTCCCATCTCTTTTATTTTCTATTTTTGCAACCCTATCCCCTCTGCACCACACGTTGTCCTTTGTCCTTACCATTACATAGCTTGCTTCCATGTGCTTTATTAGTCGAGTTTTTATATCCTATCCTACTAGAATAGTCTCCAGTAGGAAAAAAAAATTCCTTTTTCCAGTATATTGTCTCAGTACCGAAATATTTTGGAAGGTATGCCCTGCTCAGCAAATATCTTTATTTCAAAGAATTCAACTAATCATCCATTTACTGTGAGGGTACTAAGAAATGGCCTGCAAGAAATTTTGCCTTCAGTGTATGAAGCTGCTGTTAAATCTGTTCTGTCTCATAATGAGGCAAGTTAACTTTTCAGCTGACATGAAAAATAGTGGGTTTCATTTATACACACTCTGTATGAACTAACAGCATGACATGACTATCTAAAAAATTTAAGTTAATTTTAAATTTAAGTTAAATTTAAATTTGGTTATGAAGGAACAAAGAGATGACAGCCTTATTGTATTCTACATAGTTGGAATCTGCATTGTTTTCAGTTCAGCAAATTGTTAACTAATACATAATTTCAATACAGTATAGTTATCTAGAGACAGAGATGCTTGTATGGTGAAAATCCTGGAACTAAAGATAGAAGGACTTGTGAAAATACTAGAATCTCCCCCTGGCAAAGTAAGAGATTCAGACAGTTCAAGACAGTAGGGACCTTATATGAAGGCCGATGCCTATTTTCAAATATATTATGTGTGTAATTTAAAGTTGTTTTTCAAATGGCATGTAGTTCACCTTTTTATGAACTTATTTATTTTCATATAACATTTAGTTGCTATGGGGTGAATCAATATTAACCAACATGGAGAAAACCCACTGTAGTTACTTGGTAAAATTACAACTCAAATGAATTTCAAAATCACGAAGACCTTCTATTTACCATGTCCTGCAAGGGAATTGTGATAGCTGTTTCATGAGGGTGCACTGAGAAACTATGGCTGAATTCTGTGTGGGGCGGAACTCAAATTCAGCTGGATTGAGGAAAGATGAGGATGGTGGAAAGTATCAGAGAGGCTCTTGGTCAGCCTTCTAAAAGTCTCGCAGTACATAGCCAGTGCAATAATTTACATTTCAATTGAACTTTAAGTACAAGAGGAAAACATTCCAGCTGTTTCTCTTAGCAAACTTTTTAACCAAAATGTCCCTTTTACCAGAGATCACCAAATTTTGGAATTATTTCCCTCCTCTTTTAAATAAAGATAATCTGGGCTGGTGAGATAGCTCAGCAGACTAAAGCACCAGCTTAGGCAAGCCCAGGGACCAGGGCTGGACCCCTGGTACTGCATGCTGCACCAGCCCAACCCCTGAGCACTCTGAGCCAGTAAACAAGTCCCGACATAGTGGTGCATGCCTGTAATCCCAAGGCTGGGGAGGCTGAAAACAGGAGGATCACTAAGAATCCGAGCTGTGTAGTGAGACCCTGTACAAAAATAAATAAGTAAAGATAATCCTTTTCCCCCAAGAAGGGCTGCTCTGTGAGATTTTCTATGATTAAAAACCCAATACTTAAATCATAGATTTCTGTTGGCTCAAAATACAACTGAGGTCAAGTGCTCACATAATCTCAAGTTCTAAGGACACATTTTTTTTCCTGTACTCTATATGCAGATTTACAAAAAGAGTGGAAGCAGCTGACAGATACATATGAATTAGAGACTGCAGTGACTATCTTGTGTTTCTTTTGAGCAGAATTTTAGAAGTGAATTGAAATTATTTTGAATTAAATTTTAAAGAGATTTTAGAAATATAAGAATGGCCCATCCAGGTTATTATAAGCAGGTAAGTTAACATTCAGATCCCAGAAATCATCATTAAAAGATGAAAGTTATATTCAAAGTTTGGACATGTAAATTAAATTTCTCATTTAAAATATTGTGTTTTTACACTTGCACATGATAATTTTACATGTTTTTTGTCCCGGTGGAGGAACTACATAGAACGTACACACTCTCCAAAGCCCTGACTGAGGGCTGCCTCTTCAATAAAGAAGAAGAAAACCTCCTTTCCAAATCTTGCATGGCTCATATTCTAGCTCATACCATCCTGAATATACCTTCAACGTTTATGATGTAGCACTGGCGAACAGAATATTTGTTGTAACTGTATAAATGTTAAGTGCTGAAAAAGTAAACATCATTTTGTATCCTTTATATACTGTTAATTTAGCCCCAGTATGTGGTACTGTCTGGGCAGAATAGAACTTTTTTCTTCCTGCTATTGTGTTGGCCACCCACGGTGGGAAAATATAGACCTTGAGCTGTTGAGGTCACTATGGAGCATATGCTCCCAGAAAGCTCCTACATGCATGGAAGTATTTTTAAATTAGTCCACATTACTAACTTTGGCTGCTCATTAAAATCGCTTCGCATAATATATACTGCCAAGACCTATTCAGTTTCTGTAGATGTAATCTAGTATGTAGGTGCTTTAAAAGCCCCATGGTTGATATAATTGTGCCGCAGTAAGTTAATCACTGCTGGCTGTGGGAACTAGCTTCCTGACTGGTTTGGGTATAGACTTGAAAATCTTGGAGATATGCAGGGGACAGGGTATATAAAAGACCCTAATTGAATTATCATGAACTCTGTTAATACTACTTAAGTTTGCAAGTTTTTGTAATTCAGTATGTATATTACATTGTGTATTGATCATCCACTGAATGCCATGAGGACACAGTGCTTAACAGTACACGCAGCTGCCGTTTGGGGCACAGAACCAATCTAAGATGAAGTAAGTTTATTGTTCATATAGGTTAGAAGCACTTCATATGATGGTAGATTAGGAAATCAAGAAAAAGAGAGTTATGTGGGGTGGGAAGCATCAGCAGGTGGGAAGTCCCTAAAAGGCCATGACTTTGTTCATGCAGATAGTGAGTTCACTCTCACTACACCATTGAGAAAGGATTGAGAATGGAAGCAAGGATAGACAACGTGGATGATAAAGCAGAAATCCAGGGCTTTAAAAATTATGGTAGTGTTAGTCCCAACAGTAGAACTGGGTAAAAGCAGCTTTTTAAAGAATAGGCATTAGTTTTTTGGTACTTGAATACAGAAAAGAAGAAAAAAAAAAATCAAGGAGGGCATCCATGAGTGGAGTGTGGGCAATTTGACAGAATTAAAATAAGAATCTGAGGAATAGAAATGTGTTTTGAGGAAAGTGTAATGAGTTTGATTTTGACTATATTATGTGGAAGGCTCCGATGAATTGAATAAATAATCTGTTTAATAGGTAGCTGGTAATACAAATCTAGTGTTCATGGCCCATTTGGGGCTAGAGACAGTCCTAGGGAGGAAATAGATTCATAGGATAATTCAGCCAAGGGAATGGATGACCTCATCTAGAAAACAAGCAGAGGAAGGAACCTGTCTTTAAATTTTAAGGAACAAAAGAGTTCAGAGTAGTAGTGCCTATATAGTACACTTGACATCACTATACCGAGGTTATAAGCTTTGCCCCTGCCCATAACCATGCCATGGGCAAGTAATTTAATTATTCTCATTTCATTTTCCTGGCTCATATCCTGGAAAACCCATGCTCCCACCTACCTCATAAGTTGCCAGGTAGACAGAATAGTAGTCCTTCTGGAACCATGTGAATGTATCAGGACACAGGGAAAAGGAGATAATTAAGATCATGGATGAAATTGATGTTGCTAAGTAGCTGATTTAAAATAGATTATCTTTGTAGGCCCAAAGTAATTAAAAGGGTCCTTAAGTGTAGTGATTGGGGGTTGAAAAGAAGGAAGGGGAGAGATGACAGCATGAACTGGACTTGGCCTGATTTTGCAGGAGTTAGAAATGAAGGGACAGGCTATGAGCCAGGCAATGCAGAAGTTGGAAAGGCATGAAAAAATGCTGTCCTAGACACTTCAAGAAGAGTGCAGCCTGTTGGCCTTTTGATTTCAGTCCATGAGGACCTATTTTAGATTCTGACTTGTAGAACTATTTGATAATAGATGTTTGTTATTTTGAACCATTAGGTTGGTAATATGTTGGCAATGGCAAACTGACGCAAGTGTTGGGTAGATGATATCATGTGATAGGCATGTCATGATTTTGGCGACTGCAAATAGATAGAGAGGTGGGCATGCTTGGAGGGAGGGCCCTGGTTATATTTCTGTCTACTGGGTCAAATGTTGCAGATGGTAGAGACTGAGCAGCCAGTGTGGGTAAATTGGCCCAGAGGTGGTTGATTGTTACCTTAGACTCTTAAATAGTTAATATGTAACAGGGATGGTGATCAAAATATAGAGATGCACAGATAGATAAGGAGACCAAGCATTCTGGTAGGAATGTATGAAGTGCTGAATGATATGTCAGAGTAGTTGTGGCACAAGAAGAACAGCTTATCCAGCCTGAGCAAGGACCCCTGGAATTTGAAACTTGTTCCAGTGGACGGAGACTTGATTTTCTCTGCAAATCCTTGTGCTGGGGTTTTATAGGAGCATGGGCCTCATGCTGCTGACCTGGAAGCAAGACTTTGAGCTGCTGGTAATAGCAGATAGAGCTATGGTGAACAGATTAATATGGACTTACTCTCTCTTCCCTTTACTTTCTCTTTACTTCTAATCTCAAGCAATTTAACCTCTTATCAAAAGAACCTCAGTTTCAACAGGGCCTCAGTAAAAGAAGTTTGGGTGTTTTGCTTCTTGTCATAAATCATCATAAGATTTTTTTTTACTGTGTTTTCTTGTACTATACATGGTTTCTGTTCTGCTATTCTTTTTCTTAGAT
>NDGM011111149.1:0-20426 GCA_002564305.1 Octomys mimax | reverse complement strand
TTGAACTCAGGCCCTTGTGCTTTCCAGGGAAGCACTTATTCTACTGAGTCATCTCCCCGGCCCCCACTTATCATTTTTTTACTTTAGAAATAATTTCTTCTTTTCTTATTGGCAGAACCGGGGACTGAACCCAGGCCCTTGCGTTTGCCAAGCAAGCACTTATTCTACTGAGCCATCTTCCTGGCCCCTCAGAAATTATTTCTGATCTGATTTTCTCTATACCTTTCTGCAGTTGTTTCTTTATTTCAGATGATATTATTTCAAAGATTTCAGGTGTGTGCTTTCCAATTTCTTCTATGTTATAGCCTCCGGCATTTGTTCTGAGTGGGCTCAGGGCCTGCGAAAACATTTTGCTCCATCTCTGTCATTTTGTAGAGCACCGTCTTCTGACCTTTGGTGTAGAGTTTTGGTAGAGTTATTACCTTAGCACCAGATGCAAGTTCAAACTCATCCAGGTGGGTGTGGCTTGGGTCTAGCTTCTGTACTCCCTTCTTCCTGCTGCAGCCCTTGGAGGTGAACCCACTGTGCCACTCCGGAAAGATGTTCTGCTCCTGGATCAGCTGGGTGGGTCTTGCCTCTAGCCTATCTGCAGGGAGTTCTGCCACAGGGTTCCACACCAGGCCTGTCTGATGGAGAAAGTTCCACACACATGCCTGGCCCACATGCTGGCTGAAGTAAGGATCAGTCAGTACAAGTTTGAAAACAGCCTGGGCTAAATAGTGAATTGAAGACCATCTAAACTGCTCAGTGAGAACTTGTATTCTAACAGCAACCAGAAATACTTAGTTGGTCATATGTATAATTTGATATCAGGAGACTCAGTTTTGTTCCAGTTATTTATGTCTGCTTTTATGATAGCATCAGAATATTTTGAAAACTGTAAGTTGTAAGCAGTTTTTAAGTCAGGAGCTGTAAGTGCTATAAATATACTTTGAGTTTTGAAGATACCCCTTTATGGTCACCTGAAATTCTAAATTTTTAACTTTAGGAGCAGATTTTTCTTTTCTGAAAACCTTGATCACTGATATTTTGAAGAAAATCACATTGTATAAATAGATTAATTGAGCAATCTTAACAATATTAAGCCTCCCAGTGTAATCATCCAATGTATTTTTCCACTTACTTAGTTATATTAATTTTTTCAACAGAGTCTTGTGTTCCTAAATGCATAAACAAGTCTTGCTTAAATTCATCTTTAGTTATTTAATCTTTTTCTCACTTTTTTCTTTTTTTGACACTTTCATAAATGAAATTATTTTGAATTTTAGAATTTTTGTTTTACTGCTTGAGGATACAATCTTAACTAATTTGTGTATCCTGATTCTGCATCTTATTATCTTGTTTAATAAGTATCTCGGGCTGGGGAGATGGCTCAGTAGAATAAGCACTTCCCTGGTAAGTGCAAGGGTCTGAGTTCAATCCTTGGTTCCACAAAAAATAAAAATAAAAAAAAATAAGTATCTCTAGTAAGGTCTTAACTAGAAATAGCAAAAATGAAGAGCTATACTTTTAAACTTATATTAGGAAGAAAGAATCTTCATTAATTATGTTAGCTAGTCTTATTTAAGTAGATATTTTTATTAACTTAAATTTTCCTCCATTCTCAATTTGTTTAGTACTTTTATCAGTAAATGTGATAGGTTTTTGTCAAATAATTTTTCAATATATATTGCTAAGATCATGTGCTTTTGGTTTTACTAAGTG
This sequence comes from Octomys mimax, assembly GCA_002564305.1. NCBI lineage: Eukaryota > Metazoa > Chordata > Mammalia > Rodentia > Octodontidae > Octomys > Octomys mimax. The sequence goes on along the minus strand of NDGM011111149.1, from coordinate 18,722 downwards.
ATATGGTTCATTTCAACAACTTCTTTTCAGATGCCAAATTCCACTTGAATTCCTGGGGGGAAATTCCAATTGGTCTCTATTGACAATCAGTTGCATGTTTCTGCATTTCAATTCTTTGCATTTTGGTAAAAATTTTATGACCATATTAATAAGCAGTGCTCATTTAGTTTTTATGCTACTTCTTTATCTGTTTTAGAATCTTGTGTATTTTAGAATTTTGTGTATAAAAAATTTATACACAAAATCAGTTAAAAAAAAATACTCTGTCTTGGGGCCAGAGAGATAGTTCAGTGACATAACCACCTGCTTGGCAAGTGCAAGGTCCTGAGTTCACTCTTTGGTACCAATAAAACGAAACAAAACAAAAACTATTTTATCTTGTTCCATAGTTTGAAAGATGTTATGAAAATTAAGTATCTTTTTTATGTATTTAGTACTGAGTCTACAGGGTCTCACTACACAGATCAGAATTATAGTGATACTCTTGTTTTCAGCCTCTCAAGCACTGGGATTACAGGTGCACCATCTCAGTCACCATCTCAGCACACCTTGGCGGAAGTGCCGGCATGGCATGCAGGGATCGAACTCTGCATCTGCATAGCAGGTGCTTTAATCCACTGGGCTGTCTGGTGGGCCCTAGCATTATTTCTTTTTGAAATATATTATTTGGCATAATTCGGTAGTAAAATTCAGATTTTTAAAAGTTTTCTTTTGTATTACAAATTATTTTATTTTTTTCATAGATGTTCAATAAACTATTTAGATCCCCAAATAGTACTGTTGTTGCTACTTCCTAAAACATATTTTTATTAATTTTCACTGATTCTTTTACTATTTGATTAGACTCTTTTTTTTTTTTTGTACTGGGGATTGAATTTAGGGCCTTGCTCTTACCAGGCAGGTGCTTATTCTACTTAGCTATCTGCCCTGCCCTGATTAGTCTCTGTTTAATTTTTATTATTTCCCACCTTTGTATTGTATTTCCTTTGTGTGTGTGTGTGTGTGTGTGTGTGTGTGTGTGTGTGTGAGATATCAGAAAGAGAATGTTAAGTTACTTAGTTGATATCTTCTTTTTAAACATAAGTATTTATAGCTAAAATTTCTCTGTAAACAGTGTGTAAGTTGTAAATTTTGGTATGTACATGGTACTTTCATTTTTTTTATTTTCTAAACTCTTATTTTCTTTGTGTAATTGGCTGTTTATTAGGTTAATTAATTGGCTTAATTTCAAGTGTTTTGTCTAAGGGAATCATAATACCCAAGAAGACAGAGCAACTTAGAGGAACAGTGGATCAGCAGAACAATCAGTATTACACTAATAGGGGATACCCATGCCTTGTTCTAAATACATTGTATATACAGTGTTTATTGTGGTTTCTTTTTAATATTTACTTTTCTATATGGTTCCGGGGATTCAACTCACAGCTTCTCATGCGCCAGGCAAAGCAACACTCAGGTAGCTTTTCTGTCTCATATAGATGAAGTTTATGTGGCCTGCAGTACCAGAGATCACCCATCCCTTGCTCCTACCAGGCAGGAGCTTAGAATGCTGAGCCATCTCCCCCACCATGAGCATATACTTTTGGAAAATGAAGAAGATCTTGTTGATACAAGTTTGCTGCATAAAATAGTTTTATGAAATAAACTCATAATTTGCTAAGTACAATAAGGTGCATGTAATAAAATCAGGCAATGATATAATTATTAATTTGTATAATCTTATGACTTACAAGATCCTGTCTCATTATTTGTTCTTGTGAATTAGAGAAGAATTAATAGCCATTTCCTTATTCCAAAACAGCTTTTCTCTGCCAATGTAATGTATGTTCTTATGGTTAAGTATATTATATGTCTATGAACTATAGACCCAAAATGCATCATTTTGATGAAATATCTTTTTTTTTGGTATGAGGAATTGAACTCAGGATCCTATACTTGCCAGGCAGGTAATGTGCTGCTGAGCTATCCCCCACTCAATTTTTATTATAAAGAAAAAAATAAAAACAATGATACAAAATTTCAGAAGATAGTAGGTAACAGTAGTTATTAAATTGCATATTGCTATCATCAAACTAATTTCTCAGATTACAAGCTATCTGCATGAACAATGGATCAAACAATATAAGGAGAAGCCTTTGTTTTCAATGAATTAATAGAAATTAGTAGTCTAGCTATCTTAATTGTCCTATGTACATTTTTTCCCTTCCTTTTTTCTGCTTTCCCCATCCCAGTTTCTCTTTCCTTTTGAACATTTTCTTTCCATTTCCTAATAGCTATTTTACAGTTTAGATCTTATTCTCTCAGCTTCTTACACCAGGGAACAATATAATACTACAAGTGTGAGTCTGATTTATTTCACTTTTGAGTGAAAGTTATATCTATTTACCTATGAAAATCTCAACTTTATTCTTCTTTATAGATGAGTAGTACTCTATTGTACAAAAATACATATTTTTGATTCATTTCTTAGTTGATGGGCATTTGGATTGTTTCTGGGATCTAGTTATTACAAATTGCGTTGTTATAGACATGGGTACACATATATTATGTGACATAGTGCTCTTACATCTTCTTGGAAAATACCTAGAAGGGGAACAACTGGGTAGAATGGCACCTCGAATCCTAGTTTTCTAAAGGAATCTCCACATTGATTCCATAGTGGTTGTACTAGTCTATACTCCCACCAACAGTGAAGGGTTCCTTTTATCCCATTACCCTTCCAGCATTTGTTATGAGTTGTTTCTTGATAGCCTTTCTCTCTGCAGTAAGGTGAAATATCAATGTTGTTTCAATTTGTATCTCTTGAATGACCAATGATATTGAACATTTTTTCATGTACTTATCTGCCATTTTTATTTCTTCATCTGAGATATGTGTATTCAGCTCAGATACCTATTTGTGGATTGTGTTTTTGAACTTGGGGGTCTTATTTTTTCAGTTATTTTCATGTTCTAGATATAAATTATCCGCAGGACAGTTGCTTGATATTCTTTCTCATTCTCTGTGTTGTCTTTGCACTATTTTGGTCTTTTTTGTTGTTGTTGTTGTGCAACATCATTTTAGTAAGATGATATCTCAGTCATAGATTCTTAGACCTATTTTCCATGCTGTTTGAGTTTGGTTCATGAACTGTCATCTGCTTAAACCTATGTCTTCAAGATTTCTACTTGCTTTCTCTTCCAGTATATTTAGTTTTTCTGTTTTAATTTTTATAGCTTCATTATGAAACAGAATATCTTTGTTCCAATGAGCATATTGGGCCTGCTTTATCAGAGGTAAGATGCTGAGTTTGTTGGAAGTGATTTCTATATCTTCTCTTCTTATACTCTGCTCCATTGATCTTCAAGCCTTTTTTGTCTGGTATCAACATGGTTCTATCATGATAGCTTGCAGTATAATTTCAAGTCAGGGATCGTGATACCTTCTGTTTTGTTGTTTAGCCAGAATTGCTTTTGCTGTTCTAGGTCTCTTCCAAAAATAAATTTTAGGACTTCTTCATTTGGTTCTTTGACGTATGCCAATAATATTTTGATCAAGATTGCATTAAAACTGTATGACAAATTTAGGAGCATGGCCAATATTTTCACAATGTTGGTTCTTCTTATCCATGAGCAAGGGATGACATTCCATTTTCTTATATCCTCTCTGATCCCCTTTTTTAGAGTACTGCAATTTCCATTGTATACTTTTACTGCCTTTGTTTGATTGATTCCTATTTTATTTTGGGGGATACCATTGTAAAAGATATGGTTCTCTAATTTCTCTGTCAATGAGCTTGTTATTTGTGTACAAGAATGCTATTTATTTTTAAACATTGACTTTGTGTCCAGCTATACCACTGAACTTTAAATCTAGAAGTATTTTGGAGGAGTTTTGGGATCCTCTATGTAAAGTATCATGTCATCTGCAAATAAGACTTTAACTTTTTCCTTTTCTATACCTATTCCTTTTATTTCTCTGGCTATTATTACCAGAGCCATATTGAATAGGAGTGCTAATAGAGGATACCTATGTCTTGTTCTAAATATACTTTATTCACAGCATTTATTGTGGTTTCTTTTTAATATTTACTTTTCTGCATGGTTCTAGGGAGTCAACTCACAGCTTCTCACACGCCAGGTCTGCACTTTACCTCCCAACTGTATCCCTCATACTTAAAGTTCCTTTTGAAATCAGTGAAAGGTGGAAAGTTGTATTATTCAGCATTACCTAATAGTGAAATACCTAATAGTCAATAGGTAAGTAATCATGAATCTACATAATGTGGCATTTGTCAGCAGATCTGGATTGTTCAATTGTGAAAGTTGAGAAAGCTCATGACAGACCCCCTGGAAGCTTGGGACCTTGTTAGAAGAGCTGCCTTAGCTTATCACAGTCTCAAACCAGGGAAACAAGTTGTGTAAGTAACTGTCTGAGGTTGACAATCTGACAACCCAAAGGGCTCTTCATGTAAATCTCTGAATCTAAAGGCTAAAGATCCACAAGTTCTCCTGTCAAAGGTAAGGAGAGCCGTGTTGCTGTGGATAAATCACTGGTCAGCTTGAGCGGCAATGCCCGGCTCCGTTGCATCAGTGCGGTCTTCGGGACGCATCTGAAGATTGTTGCTGGAAAGGCCTAATGGTAGAATGAGAGGAAATGATCGCATGCTGCCGATATCGCAGGAGAGCTGGCAGAGGCTGGTTTTCCTGATATGTACTGGGCTGCTTCCTCGGGGGAAGCGCTCTCGTTCTCGTTGCGTTCTATTTAGGCGAGCAATGGTCTTCATCTTCAGTCCAGTTCGGACCCCTCGGTGTTTCTGAAATTGATCATTCACACAGACAGGACTGATTTCGCAGCTTCCATCACTGGCTCTTGGACCTCCCTCTTCACACAGACTTTCCTGACACCTGGCCGTGGGCTCTAGGCCTTCAATTGTTTACATCCCTAGCACATTGCTTGCACTCGTCCCAGTTTGACTTTTTGGTTTAATATTAAGGAATAATCTTATGAATTGTGTGTCCTGTATTAAATATTCCCCTGCAAACAACTGACTGAAGCAAGTATGTTCAAGCTCCAAGGGCCATACGTTCACCTTACCTCTGCTTTTGTTTATTCTCCACAGCTCTATTCAGTAGGTGTCTTTCCACACTGAAGGCACGTATTATTCAAGTAATGCATTAAGACTCACAAACTCATGCCTTCTGGAACACACTCACTATCATGGTTTGTGTCTAGATGTCTCCCCAAAGCCTCATACACTCATGGGTGCAGGGTTTTAATAAGTGGCTGAATCTAGAGTTTGTGATTGATTCACATCTAGTGCTGCAATTATGGGTGTACTACACCTGCCCTAGGGCAGGTAACCTGCGAACAACATAAGAGAGATGAAACATCTTGTTTTCCTCCCTTTTATTGCCTTTGCTGTCTTCCATGCCCCTAAGCTGTTGCCCCTGTGCCACATGCTGCCCTGCCTTGGAGACAGCCCATTATGGACAGAAACCTGAACAAACTGTGAGCTAAATAAACCTCTCCCCTTTTTCACTTTAGGCCTTGGTATTTTGTCTCAGCAATGAGAGAAAAGTAAATAAGACATTCACAGACATAAAATAATTATTTACTAGGCTTAGAGGTAATCTATAACTCCACAATTCCTTTATTTAATGCTTACCTTCCTCCTGGAGAGTGGGTATGTGTCTATAACAAGTATTAATTCTTTTTTAATTACCTTCCTCTCTCTTCTTTCCCTGTCCTTCATCTCTTGGTGCTTTTCCCTTTTGCAAAAGATCTCTCTCCCTTTTTCCAATTATTTATCTTTTTTACCTTTTATTTATATTTTGGGTCTCCCATATAAGAGAAACCTTTGTGTATACATAGCGCATTTTTTAACCATTTGTCTGTTCATAGACTTAACTATGATGAATTCCCAAGAAATAGCCATTATGAATTGTGCTGCTATAAACATTGGTGTGCCTGCCTTACGGTGCCATGTTGTCTTTAACCCTTTTAGAAAGATATGTAGACGGGGAGTAGCTGGCTCAAATGGGATTTCTAGTTCTAGTTTTTTGAGGAACCCCATGCTGATTTTCATAGTGGTTGTATTGTTTTACACACACACACACATCACACATATAGGGTATTCTTTTTCTCACAGCCTTATCAGTATTTGAAATTGACTGATTTCTTGACAATGGCCTTTCTTTCTGGACTGAGTTATAATGTCAGATTCATTGTAATTTGAATTTCTTAAGTGACCAACACCCTTCAACACTTCTTTCATGTGGTTATGGCTTGTATTTGTTCTTGTGAGAAACATATATTCTTTTCAGATGCCCATTTTTAAAATAGATCTTTAAAATGTGTCTAACTTTTGAATTATTTACATTTTCTAGATATTAGTTCTCTGTGGAGTAGCTAGTAAATTTTCTTCCATTATGTAGGTTCTCTTTCTTTAATTGTATTTATTTATTTATTGTACTTTTAGGGGAGGGTCTACAGGGTCTTCAGGGTCTCACTACTAGATTGCACTCTTAGTGATCTGTCTATTTACAGCCTCCCAAGAGCTGGGATTACAGGTGCTACCCAGTCTCAACTGCTGTCTCAGCACACCCTGGGGGGATTGAACCCTGGCATCTGCTTGCTGGCCCCTTAATATGCTGAGCTATTTGACCAGCCCTTTTGAGAGGACTTTTTTGGGGGGAGGGGAGGTGCTGGCTTAGGCTGCCTCAAGGTCTGGTAAGGCAGGTGGAGCTGGGGTTCGAACTGCGGTGTACTGTGCTTGACTGCCTTTGCATGAGCAGGCACTTAAACAACTGAGCTAACTGGCAGGCCCTCATTTTGTAGGTTCTCTACTCTCTCCCTTAGTGGTTTATTTTGCTGTGCAAAATATTTTTAATGTGATGTGCTCCCATTTGTTGATTCTTTGTAGTATTCCTGTCCAAGCAGTGCTCTTTTCAGAAATTCTTTGTCTAATTCTATATCTTCAAAAGTTGTATGTATTTCACCTTCTAGAAGATTGTTTCTGTTCTATGCTTAGATCTTTAATCCATTTTTATTTTAGTTTAGTGTATTGTGAGAGAGATGGGTCTAGCTTCAACCTTCATCATTGGAAAAGCCAGCTCTTTGCTAAAGATCTCTTTCCTCCAATAGAAGATTTGAACCTTTGATCAGAAAATAACTGTTGAGTGTGCCTGGTAGTCTGATGCATTTTTACTGCTGCTGTGGTTGTTTTGCTTTATTTTTTTGTTTTTGTCTGACACAGAGTTTCACTGCACAGTTCAGAATGACCTCAAACTCATTTTGTAGCCCAGGCTGGTGTTGAACTTGCAGGGGTCTCCTGTTTCAGCCTCCCAAGTGCTGGGATTGCATTGGTGTACCACCACAGCCACCAAGATTGTTTTTTTTCTTTCCTAGCTTGTTTTTTTTTTTTTTGCCTTTGGCAAACACGGTATTAATTACTTTTCTTATTATTGAGACAAAAATACCCACTACTCAGGTTAAAGGAGAAAAGATTTATTTGGTTCACAATATGTAAAAATTTTAGGCCTTAGTTGCCTGGCTCCAAGGTAGGGAGGAAACAGTTCACGATGGACAGAAGGCAGAAAAACAGTGAAGTAGCACAGATAGAGTGGCTCTCTCTGTCCTTTATACTTTATCCAGGCCACCCACTCCTGGAGCAGGTAGAGCTTGCACCCAAGATGAGACACCCTGAGTACTAGCATCACACCATGAATTGATTCCACTGTCACACACTTACTGAAGTTTTACACACTCTAGATACAGCTGCCTCAGAAAAGTCCCACCTCCCACAGCAAGGGGCTTTGGTGGAACATCTAGACACAAGCAGTACTGGACCCAATGCTATTGATTTCATTTGTGAAAGAAAAAGTGGCAAAATTTTGGTTTTTAATCTTTCTTTGCTGTGCACAAGGTTTTAATCAGGTATAATATCACTTGTTGATTCTTGTTTGTTTGTTTCTTGCAGTACCGGGGATTGAACTCAGGACCTTGTGCTTGCCAGGCAGGTGCTTATGCTGCTGAGGTATTTCCCCGGCCCTATTAAGGATTTGTTTTTCTTTTTTTGCTTCAAATGCCCTCAGGGGTGGTTTGGCTGGCTGGAGTGTTGTGGGGATCGAACTACAGCAACCTGGGGCTGACAGCTTTGTGGAAGCAGCCACTTGAACTGAGCTAGGGCCAGACCCCCCACTTGTTGATTCTTGATGCTAGTCTTTTTTTGCAGTTGGGGCGATCTTAAACATTTATTTCTTGAAACCTGAAGAAAGGTTTTATTTATTTATTTATTTGGTTTTTATAGGGTCACAGTATGTAGTTCAGGCTGACATCAAACTCACAATCATATTGCTTCACCCTCTTGAGCATTAGAGGAGTTTGCCAACCAACTTTGCTCCTGAGTATGTGAATATCTACCTTTGGTCTATATTTTCAACCAACAGAGTTACTTCTCCCTTAGTGATTTATATACTTTCTTTTAGTTGGGACTTTTCTCCCTTTTGCCGTGACGCAACTCATTGTGACCTGCTTACTTTCTATTTTTTTAGCTGTCTTTATTTGTACGTTAAAGTTTTTAATGAATTGCACCAATAATGGAAATGAAAAAGTGCACTAGAAAGGTTCAACAGTAGAATTCAATAGCAAAAAAATGTAATTACTGAATTTAAAGACACATTAATAGAGATTTGGTAGTCATACAAAAGCCAGAGGGTAAAAAATTAAAAATGACCAGAAATCAGAGAAAAGTACAACCAAATCAGAAAATTGTACATAGAAGACAGGGGCAGGGAGGGAGCAAAAGAAGAAGAGAGGGAAGAGAAGGAGAGAGAAAGAGAGAGAGAGAGAGAGAGAGAGAGAGAGAGAGAGAGAGAATATGAATAAATTTGGGATGAAACATTTAAAGAATTCTCAGGTGAACATTTCGAACTGACCCGACTTTTGAGTATCACCAGAGTAGCCCTGAGGTCAGAGAGGCTTGGGCAAGAATCTTTCTAACTTTCTTATTTTCCTGACTATATGTAGGCATTAATTCGACTGAGTTTCAGCACATTGCTCTGACTTTATTCAGTGATTCTCTGAGAAATAAATTGCTTTAGAGCATAACCCTGTCACATCTGAGAGCCGGGGCCTGTAGCTTGGGCCTAAATGTCCCCGCAAAGCCTTGTGCAGACATGGGTGGGATTTTTCAGATGTGGCTGAATGTGGAGTGTGGGATTGAATCATGTTGCAGTGCTAGGGTTAAGGGTACAAGAATTCAGGATGGATGACTACTAAATTGGTACATGGGCTTGGCATCACCCTAGCCTCAGTAGCCTGGTTACAATATATAGGACAGTCAGATGATTGTTTTCACCCTTTCTTCCTCCTTTTTCTGTCTTGTGCTTGCTATGAACTCATTTTCTTCATTACCCCTCTACCAGCAGATGGGCCAGAAATTCTAGCAGCACTGAAGCTTAAAAAAAAAAAATCTATGAACTATTTAAATAAACTTTTCCCATTTAAAATTTGGGTATCAGATATTTTGTTTCAATAACAAGAGAAAAGCAACTAAGATAGGGCTCCAGCATTCTCAAAGGACTTAAAGTTTCTGTCCTATGGGAAGTCCACTGGGGCAAGGAATAAGGAGAGGTACCTCACATCCTAAGAGTACTTGCCCAGAATTAAGTTTAAGCATCAGGTAATAGAACAGGATGAAAAATAATGACATCTGATTGTCCAGTGCAATTGGGACAGAAAACACAGCTGGGAGAGAGAGGGGACCCTGTGTTCTGTTCTGTGGGACTCCGGACCAGTTTTCCATGCCACTGTGCTAAAGCTACCAGAGGGGATCTGTGTTAGTTCAACTTCCAGAGAGTATTGATCTTCTTACCACCCCGAAGAGATTTATTTTTCCTTTCATCTATGTCTTCTGAATCTTCTCTCAAAATATTTTTTGCAAGCCATCAGTGTTTTGTTTTGTTTTTTTAAATGGTTTTCACCACTTTTCCTGACTGGTGGATGTTCATCTATATATTCTTGATGGCCTACCAGAAATCAACTACTAAGGCTACACTACCTAACTATGGAAATTTAGTCACTCATTTGTAGATGTAAGGTAAATTACCTTATTTTGTTTATTGAAATATTGGTGTTAGAAGAAGGTCATTTTATTTAAAAATATAATAATGTCTTTTGTTTTCATGTTAAGCAGTATTAAAATATTTGCTTAAATTTTGTTATACACAAAATTTAGCAGGAGATCATATAATTAATAAACTCATAGCTTTGGGAAAAAGGTTAAAAAAATAAAACTTGAATTTTGCTTGTTGATAGTTAAATACCTAAAGTACCATGAGATACAAACTCAAAACAGTTAGTTTTCTAAGCAGAAATAAGACAGATTAGAGAGAGTTCTCAAATCCAAGACCTTGCAAAGTTAGAAAATCTATTTGGCTTTAGAACCCAACTAACAAAAAATAAACATTGTTTGCAGCATCCAAAGTATACAAATGCAGATTGATTAATTTATCTTAAGGGAATGGTAAAATTCAGAGCTTTTTACACACTAATACCTATCATAATAATAAAGCTTTTCAATGTAAGTAAAAAATGAAAAGTATCACTTATATAAACTTTAAAACTTAAATTTATCCACAACTACATTTAGAGAAAGAGGTACTGGAGCAATAATAAACACAAAATATATATAAAAATAATTGTAAAAAACTCTCCAAATTTGTGGTAATGCATACTGGAGCAAATTTAAGTCCATTAAAGGATCATTGCCAAACCATTGTCAGAGTTTCTTTCTTTTCTACGAGTTTCTCATTTAGAAGTCTAAATAATTTTGAACTCATTTTGCAAATGGTTTGAAACAAAAGTTTAGTTTTATGCTTTTGCACATGTATATCTAAATTTCCAGACAGGATTTCTTAAAGAAACTATTATTTTTCCCTTTGCTTGTTGTCATTGTCATTGAACATCAGCCTACAATAATATTAATTCATGTAAGTTTATTTATGTACATTCTACTCTAATCTATTGCTCTGCATGTCATTTTAGTCCCAGTTTAATTACTGTATAGGTGAAGCAGGTGTTATGGTTTGTGTCTAGTTATCCCCCCAAAGCCTCTTGGAACCATGGGGCGGCTTCTGGAGTTTGTGATTGATTCTTGATCCAATGCTGGGATTGCGGGTTTGAATGCCACACCCTGGCCCTGGGGTGGGGACTCTGCATTACAATGTAAGGAGGGGGAGAGGCTGGCTGGCTGCTGCAGCTGCTGCCCCTCCCTTCACCCTTTGCTCTTTGTCTCCACCGTGAACAGCTGCTCTGTGCCATGTGCTGCTCTGCCTTGGAGCCAGCTGAGTATGGATTGAAAGCTTCACTAACTGTCAGTCAAATAAACCTTGCCTTCCTTAATTTTGGGTGTTATGTATTTTGTCCCAGCAAATGAGAGAAAAGTAATTGAGACAGAAAGCATTATACCATTTAACTATATCATCAACTCAGTTATTATATATTTGGATGCAGGAAACCATAGTGTTTAAATTATTATAACTATAATGTATTTTAATCAGAAAATGTGGCAATGATTTATTGATATATCAAAATTATAATCCACTAAAATTAGATATTTAGATGATAGATAGATGATGGATGGATAGATGGATGGATGGATGGATGGAATTATAGCAAATAAATCTCTTCTTTATAACATAAGAAACAACCAACAAATGAAAAGGAAATCTGTAGCACGCAAGAAAATCATTTCAAATCAAGTATTTGATAAGTTGTAAATTTTTACATATATTTAAAAATAACCTCTGCAACTCAACAGCCAATTAATATTGAACTGATTTAGAAATGGACAAAGAGCTGAAATAGACATTTCATTAAACACACACATTAGTAGAAAAATTATATGAAAATATGATTACTTTTCTAATCTTCAAGGAAACGAAAATCAAAATCACTGTGAGATTTTCAGTCATCTGTATGTTTATGTTTCTTCAAAATTCCTGGATATTCCTCCTTTAAAAGGTGACGGTAGGAAGAAGTGGGGGTTTTGAGTGGTGAGAAAGTCATGTCCTGAAACAATCAAGAGTGCAACTATTTCCTTTAGAGACTATAAGAGGGAACTCTCACCTTTTCTAACCCTGAGATAAACTCATGAGTGTGCATTAGGAAGTGACTCTCTCAAAAATTAAATATCCCAGGGATCCAATCTTCAAAGCCATTGGGAGAAATGCATTCCTGTTTTTCGAATGCTACTTTGTCTACCTTTTTTTGTTAAAGCAACTGATATGAACTAGGACAGAACTATCGCCTCACACCTGTTATCATGGTTATGCTAAAAATAAGGATAACAAATGTACAACATGCCGAAATAGGAGCCCTTGGTGTGTACCGTGGGTGGGAATGCATAATGGTGCAGCTGGTGTAACGAGTAGGGTAGAAGTTCCTCAACAACTTAAAAATAGAACCACCATATTATACCCACTTGTGAGTATGTACTCAACGAATTAAAAACAGTACCTTGAGGAATAGTTGTACTCCCATATTCACTGCATATTTTTCACAATAACCAAGGTACTAGATCAAACTGATTATCAATTAAAAGCTGAATAGATAAAATAAAATTATATATATATTATATATCTATATCTATCTATCTATGTATATGCGGAGGTGTGACCTTGTTGGTAGCCTTCAAATGATGAAGACCTTGAAGAGAATGTGAGACCCCTGTCACTTCCCCTGTCGTTCTGCTTGTTCCCTCTCAGTGAAGACTTTGATCTGCCATTTCTTCCTACTGCATTCTGCTGCTAAAAGCCCAAAGCAATCACTCAAAGTCTCCAAGCTTTAAATCTAGGACACAAAAGAAACCTATTATCTTGATAAGTTGCTGCATTTGTGGTATATATTGCCGAAATGGGAAACTGAAGAACATGGCATTAAGACAATGAGAGAAAACAAAAGAAATGAAAAAGCAAAAATATCTAAGTCCATTAAAGAGAAGTATTCTAGTTTCTGAGAAATTCATATGGCCAAGGAAGTTTAGTCTAGCCTAAAAAGCAAGCATCTATTTCAGACTTAAACAAGAGAGCATGTTAAGCCTCCAAAGAACAAGAAGAGATTGACTAAGCCCTGCAGTCCTTAAGTGCATAGTATTACTCAATGTCCTACTTACACATGGACAGGACCTTAACAGAGTTGAGAGAACTTTCCACTGGGTGGAGCCAGGGAGCAATAAAAATAGACCAAGAGGATGGGCTTCTCAGAAAACAGTACATGTGTAACCTAGGAAAGTACTGCAAGGAGATCTTTCAGCATAGAGCAACTTGTTAACGTTTGAATACTTGGTAGTCATGCTGGTTCATCTCTCACATGATTTTACTCTTGAGTAAAAGTCTTTCCATTTTGCTATGATGTTAGGAGTCTACACGTTTAAATCTTTTTTCTTTGTTTTGTGCTATTTTCTCTAAGTTTTCCTGATAGAGTGAATTTACTGTCTTCTACAGAAATTGCATAGTTTCTACTCAACAGTGCCCAACATATGCCTCCAGTTTCGTCTTCCTACAGTTAATCATCATGGTTTTTATCATGCCACTTGGTGTTTTCTGTGCATATGTGTGAATAGGTGGTTCACTGATTCTTGATGGTTTTAGTTCTTGGGTATCTGGAGTGAGAACTGCCAAGAAGGAACCAAAAGAGCCCTCTGTGTCCTGGATAGTTTTATTGCTCATTTAGACTTCCTCCCTACACCTTGTTCAACAAATAGATTCTATGTCTTGTCCACACAAATCTTCAGGGCCTCCTTTGAGAATTAGGAGGATACTTCTGTACACCCTCTTTGCAAGACATAAAGTACAGTTCACGTGGTCCCACTTGAGGTTCTTCTCAGCACAGGAGCTTAGAGGGAGTGCAGAGTACTAAGTCCATGTCTTGATTAAAAGCAGATATTACTCATTTACTTCTCAGCTACAAATAGTTTGAAAAATGTCCTAAAATTTACACTTGCCCAGGGAATACTGTGCAGGCACACCCATTTTCTGTTTGTAGAATTATAAATGAGTAATTATTTTTTGAAATACATATCAACAACCTTAAGGTTGGAGTTGAGAAGATAGCTCAGCCATCTAAACACCTTCCTGGGCAAGTGAAAGGACCTGGGTTCGACCCCCTGTATCATATGCCGTGGTGGCCCTGTCCTGGGTGTACAGTGCAGGCCACTGAACCCAGTGTGGTGGTATTGCATGGCTGTAATCCCAGCACTAGGAAGGCTGAAACAGAAGGATCACTACAAGTCTGAACTGCATAACAAGAACCCTTACCAATTTTTTTTTTAAAAAAACCCTTAAGATTATTAGAAAATATATTTTTCTAACTTTTAGTTCTTTATTGCCAGAAATAGCATCTATTTTTCCAATCTTTTAGGTTAAAAATTATGTATCATGATACTATTTTATTATATCTATAAATTGACGAGTTTTTTCATGTGTTTATGGCTGCATGTGTTAATTTTTGTAAAGTGCTGAGGTATGTTGACTTCGCAATTGTTTGTGTTTTATCTAATGAATAGGTTAGGAGAAGCAAACTATTTTTACTCAAGGTTTTCACTCATTTGTCCTCTTGGAACTAGATTAGTAAGTGGTTTTGTGCTTCTCTAGTTCCGTCTTTTAGTCACATCTATTAACGCTTGCTCACCTTTTCAAGAACTACAGATTAAGTTGTCAGCTAGAAATAAAATGCAAAACAAACAAGCAAACTACTAGCCTTTGAAGGGCTTCTAGTATTCCAGTTTATTTTAAACTATTGAAAAGATTATAGCTTCTGTAATCAAATATGCTAAATAAGTGAAATAAAAACACACTTCTACACTTGCCTGCTACTTGTCCTTTTTTAATAATTATGTTTCATTATTATGTACAATTAATTGTTCTCTCTGCCCTTCTTCTTCTAGTTCTCCTTTTTGATAGTGATTAAGTCCTTACTAAATCATTAATTTTAGAGAAACCATATTAAGGTAAAATATGATTCACTCCTCAATTTCATCATTGATAAATAACCTTCAGTATTCACTTGTATCATATCTAGTAATTTTGTTCTACACACTACATTTACCTGGAGGTGCCTTAAATTGTGTCTGCAAAGGAGAAAACTTACCTGCCTGGTCCAGAAAGTACATGCAATGTTGAATTCTTTTCTACCATTATTCATGAAAGCCTAAGCCTAGGGGCTGTAGCCCAGTGGTAGAGTGCTTGCCTCACATGCTCAAGGCCCTGAGTTCAAACCCCAGTACCACAAACCCCAAATTATATTTATGGAGCTGGTTTCCTCTCCTCCTCTTTCTCCTCCTCTTTCATTCAAATGTGATATACTTTGCTAATATTTGTACCTATTCACATACATGTGTGTATGTGTGTGTGTATTTATTTTTATGACGTGCTTGTTCTTTAATTTTATGTGGACCTTCCAGTATATGATACAGAGCTTTTGGTCTTCTCCTTTTTAAAGTTGTGATTAGAAAACAAAGAATTCTGTCCCATTTCTCTCTCACCGTTTCCTCTTCACCACTCATGCGTAGTCCATACTATTATTATTATTGCTATTATCTATATAAACTACTATTATTTTGTAGCTTTTTCTCTATGTATGTCTGTAAAGTTTCTCACCAAATATCACTTTAAAATGTAGTCCTTGGGGTGGGCAAGCTAGTTCAGGTGGAGTAAACCTCCTGCTTAGTCAAGCTTAGGCAAGTGTGCAGGGACTGTGGTTCAATCCCCCGCACCACACACCACGCCATCCCCGCCCCAGGGCAGGCTGAGCAGACTACACAAAATAAATAAATAAATAAATAAATAAATAAATAAATAAATGAATGTAGCCCTTGACTGTAGACTTTCCCAAGAGGCCATGCAGAACACTTACAAAGACTGGGGTGTAGCTCAAGGGTCATGCAGCGTGTGTGAGGCCCTGGATTCAGTCTTCAGTACAGAAAAAAGTGAACGACAACAAAAAAATTAATATAATATGCACATTAACAGTCCTTTTCATTTTTTACATCATCGGTATGCATATCTGTATTGTATTCTATTTTTTAATTCCTGCCTTGATATCTATATTAGAATGTTTATTGTATATTATAAATTTGTACTGCCAGTCTTTTTAAGTATTTTTCCACTCCTAAGATGACTGTAAATTTTCTTCAGAAAACTCCCATTAATATTAAAAAATAATTACATGTTGCTGCTTACCTTAAATACTGTTTTATCTGTATTTTTTTATAACGAGAAGACAATTTTTGAAGATTCACGGTCCTTGTATCAGATTTTTAACCCGAGTCTTTTTGTCAATATTTGTCCGTTGTCTTCTGTCAATGAACAATACAATCAACTAATACCTAGTATTTTATTTTTAATTTACCTGTCTGATATTTTTTCCTAACACATTCTTTTTACTTAACACCTGAGTATCCCTTTCTTATAACCCCAATAACTGCACTAGGATGTATTTCTCTGCACTTGAGCTCATTGCTTTCAATTTCTCTTTCCAAAATCAAATTTCCATGTGTTGTATCTTTGGTGTTTATATTTTCAATCACGAACTACAAAGCCGTTATTTTAATTTAATTTCTTTTTTAATTTTAAAAAAAATTTATAGTTTGCATGTGCTGTGTACAGCTGCCTGAGTCCTACCAATGTTACTACTGGTTGGTCAATTTTCTCTTTCTATGAAAATTGTGGTGAAATTCTTAATGTTTTGTATTCATATAGGAATCTTTGTACAAACTATCAGCTTCTTAGTCTCATGTTTCAATGTACTTTGTCAGTATGTATTACTATTGTATGGTGAAATTTTAGTGCTCCACTTCATCAAATATATTTTCTTATAGCAATATTGTACAACTTCTTTACCATTCCTCATACTACCCTCCCTTCCTTAACTACATTTATTGTAAGAATTTGATTTTCTTTTAAGAAATTCATAAGAGATAAAAACAATAATTATATGCACTCAGAAGTATTATGTATTGATAGCTTTTATGTAATTACTTTTTAGCATTTTGTCTTTTTGTCTATTATTGATTTTTGAAAGAGTTCATATATATATATATATACAGGTGTGTGTACAGTATATATATAAGCAACTATTTTATCATATACTTATCAGTATTTCTATACACATATTATTATTTTATTTCTATAAGTCTTCAGTTTCTGAACTAATACCCACTTTCCATTTATAGTTTAAAATACCATAAATCTCTTTAAACTTTACAAGCAGTATAGAGTTTAGCGCAGGATATTAAATGCTTATAAATTTGCTTAACGGACTGTGGAGTAAATGTCAGAGAAACCACAAATAGATCCTAGGTTTGTAGCTAGATTTGGGGGAATTATAAAGTTACTATTTCCAACGCAGCTCAAAATGTAGAGGAAGGCACTACTGCTGGCTACTGTAGGGCTGCCAGGGGCACCGAAATAGGTGATTCTTGGAGGAAAGAGCCAGCGGATGCTAACAAAATGCCTCACCCTCCGTGGCGACACATCCGCTTGCTGCTGTAAGAACAGGTGCGTTTTACTTCTGCCTTCCAGATATAAGAAGAGTCACATTATTTTACTTTAACCGAAGTGATACTTCGAAATACTCAGAGGAAAAATTTTCCCAGACAGTAGCTACAAGGCCAAGGAAAGAGGAGAAAGGGGTGAAGTGACCCTGTGGCCTCCCACCCACCGGTGCAGCCCTCCCTGTGGGGTCCTGGAGTGGACACACCACCCACTCACGTTCTTCTCCCGCGCCGCTGGGACCCACGTGCTTACCGCGCAGGCACCGCCACCAGGACTTCCCGGCCCACAGGCTGTGTGTCGTGATATGAAGAACGGGGCGGTGTTTATTCCGTTGCAGTGAATACCATCATTCGCAAAGTTCTACAGCACATGAACCAAAGAGTGGACAAATCATTTCAGTCTACAGACTTTACTTCCAGTTCCATGGAGAAGGAACAGGCAATTGGTAAGTTGAGAAACAATGGGAAAAAACCCCAAGAAAAACAATGAAAAAATGTGTATTTTTACATCAATTACTTTGCCATTGATATTTAGTCCATATTTTCAATGGAATATTCAAGTCGCTACTTTGGACAAATGATCGCTGCATTTTCTTTTTTCTATATAGACAGAACTTTCTGTCCTTTTATTCACCGCCTGGTCTCCACCCACCTATGGCAACCACCTTCTACCCTCATATGATTCCACTTTTAGGTTCTCCATGTAAGAGACCACACAGAGATCTGCTCCTGGGATTCTGTTCCCAGCTAATTCTATTTAACACAGTGTGCTTCAGATTGAAGATATTATCAGAAATGACTGAGTCACCATATACATGTCGTCATTACCTCTTCCTCCAGTAATACAACCTAGTTTACATTTATAGCTTATTGATTTTGAATAATGCTACAAAGAATGCCAGAGTATAGATACACTACCAGCATGCTTATTTGAATGCAATGAAAACAAAATAGAATGAAAGAAAACAGTTTAATGGCTGGCGACATAGCTCAGTAGAATAAGTGCTTGCCTGGCAAGTGCAAGGTCCTAAATTCAATTCCCGGTACCACCGAAAAAGAAGGAAAAAAAGAAAGAGAGAAAGAAAGAAAAGAAAGAAAGAAAGGAAGGAAGGAAGGAGAAAGAAAGGAAGGAAGGAAGGAAGGAAGGAAAGAAGGAAAGAAAGAAAGAAAGAAAGAAAGAAAGAAA
>NDGM011111145.1:0-13011 GCA_002564305.1 Octomys mimax | reverse complement strand
TTTTTTTTGCGGAACTGGGGATTGAACTCAGGCCCTTGAGCTTGCCAGGCAAGCACTTATTCTCCTCTCTCCTTTCACCTTTCCCTCTGTTCCCTACAAGCAGCCAAGGTGATATTTTTGATGCATAAATCAGATCGTGTGTCTCTCCACTTTCCCCTCACACCTAGTCCAAGCTATGAGCTCCTCCTCACTCCGGCTCTAAGGCCCTATTGATCTGTTCCTTCCTGATGGTTCAGTTTGCCAGACTCAAGCCACAAGGAACTTCTTTTGGATGCATTAACTTGCCTAGCCAGTTCACATCTGAGGTCTTCTGCCCTCTGTGGTGGATGGGCAAATGACTTCCTCCATAATAATTCTATTAAAAGAATTTGCGTTAGAATCTGGCATGGTGCTGGCTTTCTCTGCACATGATCAGTTAGATATTTCCCAGGAAAGAAGGACAATGAAAGAAATGAGTCTCAGCCCTTAAGAAGTCCTCTGTTGTCAACTTCATGTCCCTTTCTCAGCGAGGCTTTCTTCAGTCCTCTCAGTCAAAGCAAACCCCAGTTGCCCTCATCCACCTTTCCATTTGCTTTATGGAAACTCCTATAAACTGATGTTTTCTTGCTTCCTGTTTATGTTGTCAATGTTTTCTTGTCCTGCATAGAGTCTAAACCTCCTGAGGACAGGGGCAGTGGTCACTTCCACAGCTATCTTCCCCATTTCCCACAGCACAGGGCTGAGATGGAAAGCATATCTATAGAATAAAGGAAATGAAGTGGCTCTAGTAGGTCCAGGCTGACCCCAGAATCTGCTCTGAATCTTACCAAGAATTTCCCACAGTTCCATTTGGAATTGCAGATATGTGAACTTAACAGCCAGGAACTTGCAGAGAAGAAAGTCCTGAGAAGGGCGTGTTTCTCTTGTGAAGAAAGGGTAGACTTGCTCTCTGAGTGTTGCTGGGAATTTCCCAACTTCTGACTAAAAAATATTTATACCAATCTTAATGGTGTTTTCTTATTTCTTCTACACATTCTCTCTTCATGGGTCTATCTGAGGGTCTGTAGCTCAGAGATATGTTATATATCGTGATGGTACCTGGAGCACTTACTTTGCATTTTTCGAAAAGTATTTTAAGGCCATTAAATCATTTGTTTGAGGTGATTTGCACAACAGAAAATGTGGGAAACTATCTCAGTACTGTATAGGCACCTCATGTAGAGTAACTGCGTAGCTAACATGGTGGAGAGAACGGAGAGCAAAAGCCAGAGTGCAAGAGAAAAAAAGCAAAAGAGAGTGGGAAGTAGCCTGGATTGCACTCACTTGGGCCTACCATTTCCCAACTGCTGGTTAGCAAATATGCACCATGCTTTCCACTCCTCACAACACATGCATACTTCAGAGTGAAAAGAAAGATTTGCCTGGAAGCTCAGTGTAACTTATGAAGACAGATTGGGTGCAAATCTTGGCTCTGCCTCCTATTGTTGTTTGAGCTTAGGGATGTCTCTTAACTCCTTTAAGCCTCAGTTTTCTTGTCTGAGTTGTACATTGTGAAAGGCTCATTCATACAAAATGCCTGGCATATACTAGGTGCTAAGCAATGGGAGCTACAGTTATTATGCCCTTATTCTCTGTTCTTCCAGCTAATTAAATATTATAAGTAATGCAACACTTTGCTTGATTTCCTAAGTGTCTTTAAAAGTCCTTTTCATGTGGCCTCCACTAACATACTGTAACTTGAGGAACTAAATGTTCAATATCATGTCATAAGATTTGTGGCCCAGTGTGTCATTCAATGTGAGAGACTATGGAGGCTTTTCACTGTTTTGCACTACCAATGACTTACTAATCAGAAACCATCCCATAGGAGAGAAATGGCTTGTCACAGCGGCCACATTCTCCTGCACATCTCCAGAGAATGGTGACCCCTTAGAGCACCTATGGCTAAGTGTTAAATGTTGCCCATTGTATGAGACCATGTGCACCCCACTGCATTAGGAGCAAGATAAAAAGTCAGGAGAGAAAGAACATTGAACTGTTCTCCTGTACCAGTACCACTGTAGGCCTGATTACATGGGGCCCCAGAAGAGGGCTGCAGAGCAGGCTGCTGGGGGTTGTCATGGGCCTTTCTCCAAAAGAGGCACACTCCTCAGTGTGCAGTTGGGTGTAGACCTCTCAAGGGAGCTGGCTCAGCACTTTGGTCAGAAGCCCAAAGCTCCACCTGCGGGTCTACACTAATGACAGGTGTCCCATGGATCTACTGTGACACCTGGCAGCTCCATCCTCACATGGAAAAGACACTCTCCCAGGCCAGGTGAGGGACTGGGCAGTACCACGTGGCATCTCTCTGGCTGAGTGGATCAGGGCCGTAAAATCACCCGCGTGTGCTTTCTTTCTGGATACACCATGGTGGTGGTTTTATTGTACTGTTGCTCTACTTTGATTTCTTGTATTGAATTCTTTATATGTTTCCCTCTATTTCATTTCTTTGACCAGGGAGGGCACCTGTGATTTTTATTTAAAGCTCCACTTTAATAATAATTGTTATCAACCTTTTAAAGAGAAATAGCTTCATAATTCAAACAAACATTACATCACTTGCTGACATTTTTTGGAGGGAATAGTGCTTGTTAAATTTTGCTTCCCAATGTAGGTCATTTCTTGGGACTCATGAGGATTTTATCTCGCTACTGCAAATCTGCACACAGGCAAAAGCTAAACCAGGGAAACAAGGCCAACCATTTGGCAGTGCACACCCCAGAGGTGACCCTTCTCATGCCTTGGGATTGTAACCCTGGTGAATCTGCAGCTGGCTGAAATTTTTTATTTTTACTTAAAATGAAGAAGTTGGTGCCGATGAGCTGCCCTTGCAAAGCTTTTATTTGGTGAAGCCTACCACTCCCATGTAGCCAAATCACAGAATTTCAAACCTGGAATACACAGGAGGCGTCATTTAATACAGCTTCTGATTGCTCGGTTATAGAACCCAAAGCCAGGCCTTAGCTGGACTCTCTTGTGCTCTCAGTTCCTAAGAACTGGCCACATCTGAACGCTCATGCCTACCACTCATCTGTACTTCAACCTTATAAAAACCTGTAATGTTCTAAGACCTTTTTTTCCTTCTTGAGTTTTCCAGTTACCTGAAAATTACATTGATCTTTAGCATTGTGCCATTGATGAGGAAAAACACATCACTAATCTTTCTTGTTTTATGAATTTAATTTAAGATTGTTTTCCTTGACAATATATTTAAAATCGAGTTGTATATGCTTTAAATGTTTATTATTTTGATTCTAAAATACACATTTTTATCAATGTGGATTGTCTATAAAATATGTCAATGGCAAGATAGTAAATAAAAATTATCTTCTATTTTATCATAAAATTACTGTTAACATTCAGCAAATAAATACATGCACATAAAATTTTATTTACTTAACAGAATATTGAGTTTTATTTTAAATCCAGCTCTTCATTTATGGGTATTTCACCTTGTCCTTAATTCTTCCTAAAATGTAATTATAGTTGCCTGAATTATTGATACATCATGCTTGAAAAACTAAGACTATCTAGATGTATAAAAATTTATGTAGCCCCTTTACTAAAATTTGTATTCAAGGAGCCCAGTATTCCTAAGAATCAATCTTATCCTTCAGTGAGGTGGTATAACCAGTTAACTTTGGGTCTATGATGTTTACCATTAGCAATTAGTAGTAATCAGAAATCTGGAGTCCAGAACCTGTCACTATTTTTTCTCATGTTTTGGTGGTGGGAATCCAACCCAGGGGCTCACATATGCAAATGCTGTACCACCAAGCAAGGTCTGTCACCTTTTAGGAAAGATCCCTCCTCTTCATTTGAGGGCAGATTCTTTTTTCTTCCTACTTTTCCTTCTTTTATATTGTTTCTGAGAGAAGAAGCAGGCAGCCTTGTACAGTATCTATAAATCAAAAGAATTTTGCACAATTCATACTGGGAAGAGGGAGTTGGAATTAATGTTAAGAGTCAGTGCTGATCTAGAACCAGCAGGTCGGAATATAGCAAGTTAATTTATGACACTATCTGAAGGATTTCTCTTTGATTCAGGCAGAAAGGAGGACCTCCAAAAGAGGGCTATGGTGGGGGTTATATATGCAATGTTATTTTATTTTTCTCACTGGATTCAAGAGGTCCTCGGGTCAGCAACTATCTCACCCATGCTCCTATTCTTCCTGACAATTGCTATTCTCTGTGGCTAGCAGCCATCTTCGAAAGAAGGGATATTTCACAGAGGCTACCATTTTATAATTAGTTTCTGAGTAAACATTCTTTTTATATAGGTAATATGCATTCTGTAAATAAACCTCCAATGCATGGGTTCCTATTATGTATAATGAAGTGGTGTGCAGTGAGATTATGCCTTCTACAACCACATTCTGCATTAATTACTTAACTTCTGGAGTCATGCAAATTTATTTCTTAGGGTTGCATGGCTTTGGGTGAGTTAATTTACTCCTCTGTGCCTGGATGGTCCTCATGGGTAAGAGGAATAATGATCGAATCTATGTTTCTGGGTTGTTATGAAGATTGAGTGTGATGATTCTTACAAAATGCTCAGCACACTGCCTGTACCTTAGTAGTGTCAACTATTATTAGTATTTCTTATTTGTTTAATGGATCCTGAACATCGCCATATGTGGTCTTCATGACCTAGAGATAGAAAGGGTTGCACCCCCTGTCTTTAAACAGCTTGGTGAGGACACCACAAGGATTCACAGACAAGGAGGCTTCCAAGAGATCAGTGCGAATTTGCCAGTCCAGAAAGGATACTGGGAAGGAACAGAAAATTCAAAGAAATTGAGCCTTGAGAAGTGATGCTATATTTGAAAAATCATGAGGATTTGGACATAGCTGGGTCCTAAGGCGTGAGTATGAGTGTACAAGTTGTGCATCAGGGTGTGCTTGGCAGTAGTGACAGGAAATAAATCTCTGCTGGAAGTCAAGGTGAGAGTGTGAAGGTGTTTCTCCAGCATACTAGGGCTACTGTTGGACTGTAGCCTTTACCCATTGTACATTGGATTGTAGTAGAGTGAGTCCCAGCACACGTATTTAACATCTCTGAGCCTTGGTTTCCTCCTTTGAAAAAAAAAATGGGACAACAGTAGTCCCCAGGTCATAAACTTGTTTTAGGGAATTTATTAATGGCTTTATGTGTTTAGGCTAACCTCTTGGCACATAGTAAAATTTAATCAGCATTAGCTTCTATTGGTGAAGAGAACTGATAGAGAGGTATTGTTGCTACTGCTTACGGGGGAAGAAAAACAATTTGATTTGGCATTGCCCAAGAACCCTTCAGTCCTTAGGTGGTAGCTGAATGACGTCTTTCCTAGAACACGTTTGTATGCTGAGAGGAAGACTCAGTGGATGGCAAGATGCATAAAAGAAAAATTACACACACTTACTGGCTGACTGAGCTATTTTTAGTTTAGTATGTCTGAGGCGAAGGATGGATTTTCATGGCAATTTTTTTAAGATGCACAATTACAGTAAGCCAAGGTTATGTAACTTGCCCAGGGACACTCTATTTTTTTAGAGGACCCCACTCTATCGTTGAGGTCCTCACTGTGGTCCATTAAACTTCTGGCAGCTATGTTGGGTCTCCAGGGTTCTGAGTCGTCTTGCTTTGACTGGATTGGGACCAGTTTGGGAAACTAGAAAGGTTGTTCTGTGGCTTCTGGGAAGACTTCTTTCGTTGGCAATGAGTATAGCTCGAGCACCCCACTGCAAGGTGACAATGGGTCCAGGGAGGAGGCTGCTTGGGACAGAGAGAATGACAGCAAGAGCTGAGCCCGTCCTACCCAGGGCCCAGAGCCTGTGCCTCCACAGGGCTCAGTTTCCACATTGATAACATGGGAACAATGTATTCACACCAGAGGAACATTCTAGATGCCAAGTGGCACCTTGTAGATGGGCTTCCAGACCCAGAGTGGGTACCAGCTGGGGCCAGTTCCCCTCTTTGCTTGGTACATTATGTCACATTGTAGACCCACAGCGTTTTGCTAATTTTGTGGGCTTTTTTTTTTTTTTTTTCATGGTCCATACTTTCTCTCTGACTCTAAGCCTGTGGCCTTGGGCTAATTGTTTCCTTTTCTGAGCCAGCTTCCTCTTTAGACTTCTCTGGATCAGAGTAGATATGAACTCCAAGGTTCTTTTTTCCTCTTGGAGCTTAGAATTGGGATGATGTGGAGTCTGGCTTTCTGTTTTTAATCTGCCACATAACATACAAAATCAAGGCCCATAGTATGTTTTGGGCTCTCTGGTTATCTTCTTCCAGGTCTTTCCCCATCTCCTTGGGTGAGAGATCTTGCTGAGTCACTGTGTCTTTCTTTTCCGCATAAACTGGCTGGAATAGGAGGGCCATATTCTACCTCAAAATGCTTCATGCACTATTGTTTTAAAACCTACATGGAGAGGAAGACCCAGAGCTTGTTTCTTCCTGTCATCATGAAGTAGCTCAAATGCAAATGCAGGATGTACTAAAATTACACAGTTCAGGGGGTGCTCCATACCATTAGTTTTTAAGAAAAGTTAAAATTTACCTGAACCCAGACTAGGAAATAAGCTTAAGGTGTTAGGTTATTCTGAAAAGACTGGTAATGCCTGTTGGCTAAGAGCATTAAACTGCTTGGAAATGATCACTTGTGTGTACTATTTTAAAAACTGCTTGCTGGGATGGTGATTTAAACCTATTTATTTTTTTCTGGACTCCAAACTTTGCCTTTGTCTGTTGAAAAAATACTGTATTTGAAACAAACAAACATTAAAATATAGTTTACTGTATTTCCAGGTGTTTGATGGAAATGAAAATATGTCAAGGCTTTTATAGTTAGCAACTAAAATCTCAGTCTTAATTTACTTCATTGTGTTCCCAGGGAGCTCAACCCTATATAATATTACCCTGCCTCTGGAGTCCTTCCTGATGGGATACCAGATACTCCTGGTATAATGAAGGAGTGGGGGTGGTGGAGAGAGGAAGGCTGGGGAAATGGTTTCCAGTCCTAATTCTATATTTCCTGCGATTTTTTTTTTTTTTTTATGGAGGCAGGGGCGAAGCAGAGAAGAAAGAAATCTGCCGTTAGTTTTATTACAGCTTTGATTTTAAAACCATTTAAGCAGTAGCATTCATGGTGGCCCCCTGCGGTGTCGTGGCTGGAACTGCATAGACTCCCTCCTTCCTCCACAGCATCTAGAGTTATTTTTATTATTTGCTCAGTGAGGGAGAAGCACAAGAATGGCCTGCCCTCAGGATGTTCACAGCCCAGCAGGAAGAAGGTCAGCTCCGCATCTCACTTCGTTGAGGCCTGACAAGTTTGTGTCCTGTTGGGCTAAGCGAGCTGATGAGAGCAAGGAGGGCAGATGTTATCTCAGCCAGTCCTATGGTGCTGAAACATACATGTGGACACACACACATATGTG
The DNA here is from genome assembly GCA_002564305.1 of Octomys mimax. Taxonomy (NCBI): domain Eukaryota; kingdom Metazoa; phylum Chordata; class Mammalia; order Rodentia; family Octodontidae; genus Octomys; species Octomys mimax. Next base: position 5,577 of record NDGM011111145.1, on the reverse strand, counting down.
CTCAAACACACACACATGTGCATGCACACACATACACACACTGCACACATCGGCTCTCTCTAAATTGCTCTAATTAGGTGGTAAATTGTGATTAAAATATTCATATGCCTAATGAACCATCATTTTCCTGAGCGTGTGGTATATCTGGTGATCTTCAGAGGAATTAAGGTACCTAAACGTTCACAGAGAGCGAGAGAGAACTGTAGAAGCCGTAAATGCCCCAGGAGGAGCTCCAACCAAGTTCCTTAATGCTGGGTATCCAGACCTTTGTAGAGGGAAAAAGAAATAAGGCAGCTTCTTCAAACTCACTTAAATGCCACACTGTGGCAAAATTAACCCTTTTTCCCCCTAGGTATGAGAAATCACTGGAGTGAAGAGTAGAAAATTTAACTCACCACAACATGGTGTCTCTGGGAATTCTTGAGACTTTTAGGTTGTTATTTAGTGAATCTTAAAAATAGATCTCCAATCCTTGTCCCCCAACTATGCTATGTAGCTGGACAATCCTGAGATGACTTTAGGAAGAAATAGAGGGCCTAAACTATTAAATAGTTAAGAATCTAGAAAACGTAAGTCGGGGGAATAAAGCGGGAAAGACAGCGGTATCTCAAAATCTGAAGAGCAGGAATGACACCACAGTGAGCACTTCCTAGGGCTTGCTGCAGGCCAGGCCCACCCCTTGGTGCTTTGCATCATCACCGCCACTAAGCTGTGCCCCCTGGGGGTGAGCAGCACTGTCCCTCGGTCATTCAGATGAGAGCACTGAGATGGTGTTGTAGACACATTCTCAACACTGGGACAAATTTCCTGACACTGGAAACCTAGGGGAGGGAAGGTTTATTCTGAGTCCATGTTTCAGAGGATTCAGTATGTGGTCAACTGGTTCCAAGGCAGAACTGGAGCATGGAAGGCCGGGGCACCTGCTCACCCCAAGGCAGCCAGGAAGCTGGGAGAGAAGAGAGGTGTGGGGCCGAGAGTTCACTCTTCTAGGTCATGCTCAGGGACTGGTCTACTCCCCCAGGCTTCGCCTTCTGATTGCACATTCAGCTATGGAGCTCATCAATGGCTCACTCCCCAGTGATTTAGTGCCCGGTGATCCAATCGCCTTTTAAGAGCCCCATGAGGCTCTTAAATGCATGAGGCTTTTGTTGGGGAAGTTTGAATCTAAACCATAGCAGGAAGAGAATTGCTTAGTCACTGGTGCAGGGCTTTGCAATCAAAGGCATACTGTGGTCTGAACCTGGGTGTTCCAGGTTCAGGCCGGGTAGAACCTTCCTTCGCAATTCCATGGCTCTCCTAAAGAGTACTCCCCCAACCTCTACAGATAGAAAAACTGAGGCCACAAGGGTCAGAGCAGCCCGAGGGGCAGATGGTGCGGCATAGCCGATGCTTCCTTGCTGGTAGATGGCCTTGTTTCAGGTTCCACAGTGGCCCCATGCTTACCTCTGGACCCACAAGGAGAATCCTCTGGGGGGCTTGAGTTCAGAGACAACACAGCAGTGGTAACACAGAATGGAGGGCCAGGGCCAGAAAGGGTAAGGTAGACTATTCTTGATTGAATGAAGAAAGAATAATAAATACACTAAAAGAGGAATAGCAGGCCCTGAAATTTAAACACATTAGGTAAGACAGCTTACCGGAAGTTGTACGTATGCAAGCCCGTACTATCTTTCCAGGCAGGGCAGTCTATAAGAGGTCTATGTGAATTAACAAAAGGGCCACCCTCTGAGAATCCTACAATGTTTCTGTGAATAAGAGAAGCTTCCTGGAAATCCTGGCCAGCATCAGTCCCCCAGAGCTTGGCAAAACATTTAAGATTTTAGTTCCCGACTCCCTAGCCAGCTGCCTTTTTACAGTATAGAAACTGCCCAACTGAATGAGATTTATTTTTATTTAATTTAGTCACCCAGAGTCTAACTCAGATCCTGACATACAGCTGATGTTCATTAAATATCAATTGCACACATCAAGAATTTTAAGGACAGTGCTAATTGATTGCTGTCACACAGCACACAAGAAGTTGTTTGGGGCCTGAGCTGCACAGAAGGCTGGAAATGACTCTATGAGGTATTTTAGGGGCTAAGATGTGGGTCAGTGTAGAGCACTTGCCCAGCATGGCTGAAGACAAGGATGCAGATCCTAGTACCATAGAAAGAAAAAGAAACCTGTCAGGTATTCAGGATTGTGTTTGTTGGGGAAGAAGGAGGGCATCTTGGTCGGAGGAAATGAAGAGCTAGGACACTATGAGCACATGGCTCTGGGGCAGGACAAGGAGGTGGTCTTCTAAGCCCCGCACACAGAGGTCTCTGCAGATAGAAAGAGTTGTACACTTGAGGGAGGAGACAGTCATTGGTTTCCAAGCTTGAGTGCTGTGACAGGTCTCCTTCCTGATAACACACTATCTGAGCTTATAAAGAGAAATATTTATGTTGGTTCCTGACTTTAGAGGGTTTTAGCCAAGGGCTAGGAGAACCCATTGCTTTTAGACCCCTGGTGGAGGGAGGGCACCAGAAGAAAATGGCAGAAAGTGCCTTGTGAAGCAAGCAGCCCACATTAAGGCCAGGAAGCTAAAGATAAGGAAGGTTTAAGGGCCCGGCCATTCCCTTAGAAGGCCTGCTCCCAGGGCCCCAAGGGTCTCCCACTAGATGCTCTTCATAAAGGTTTTACCACCTCTAATAATACCCCCTGGGGTTCAGGCCTTTGACTTGGGGACTTTGGGGGACATTCGAAATTCTCACTAGAGCAGAATACAGTGTGAATGCGACTTCATGGGTTGTCAAGTTGTTGTCATGTTTCTGGGGGAGCTGCTCTTTCTTTTCTACCCCGTCTGTATTGTCAGGACTCCCAGAGAATCTGAGCTTGTAAGATATGTATCTAGGAAGAGACTCTAGCAACAGGCTCATGTGATTACGGAAGCGGGTGAGACCCACAGTCTGCCACTTGCAAACTGGAGATACAGGGCAGCTGGTGGTGAAATCTTAAGGCCTGCAAGCCAGAAAGACAGTGGTGCTGATACCAAGTTCTGGGAGGGAAAGTCTGAAAACCAGAAGCTCCAAGGGCAGAGAAAGATGGGTGTCCCAGCCCAAGAGCACAGGCGGAGATCATCTAGCCATCCTTCATCTCGCTGATCTGTTCAGCTCTTCCAGCCATTGGAATGCCCGCTCATATTGGGGAGGAGGACCATCTGCCTTCCTCAGTCCACCAAGTCCTGTGCTTATCTCAGAGGAAATACCCTCACAGATATACATAGAGATGATATTTAGCTAGATATCTGATTTCTCCTAGTCTGGCCTGGTCAAGTTGACACAAAAATGAGCCACCACATCTTCCATTGTCAAAGTTCTTTCTCTGGCACAACAGACACTGGGAATGGTGGTCCTGGAATTTTTGTTGCAGGAGACAGGTTTTGACTTTAGAACAGGAGGAAGCCTTTATATATTCTTGTACAAATCCATTCAAACATTATTCATTCTTTCATTTGACCCATCTGTATTGAACAGGGCCAAAAACTTAGCATACAATGGTGTACAAGGATAATTATGGGCCTTTCTTATGGGAAACTCACAGCCAGGTAAAGGGGGGAGTGCCTCAGCTGATCAGTCATAGTAATTAACAACACATGTACATTTACATGTAAGATGAATAAGATATGTACTATGCAATGGTATCATCAGTTCACTAGAGTACTGAAGCATGTTTTTATGGAAGCATGAAATAGGCCAAGCTACACAGGTAAAAGTCATTGTCAAAGGCTTTGAAGAAGTGAAGCTCAGCTCCAAATTAGTATTTAGTTAATGATGTTCACTCTAGCCACTTCCCAGAATTCCCTGTAACAGTACATCCTCAATGTTCATCAACTGTTAAATGCCTGCACAACCTCTCTCCTCCCCTCCTGCTCCCTTCTTTCGCCTGCTTTTGATTAGTTTTGTCTTTTACGTCATCTTCATTACTTACCAGTTTGGTCAAATTTATTTTTACCTTTTCAAAGCAAAGATTAAATGTTCTTTCTCTTTTCCATTTTGAGTCTCACTATTTCTGTGCTTCTTTTTGGTTATTAGCGGTCCTGTTTTCAAGAACCTATTTAAGGGGTTGGAGAGATAGCTCAGAGGTCTAAGCACCCGCTTGGCAAGAGTAAGAACTCCAGTTCAATCCCTGGTACTACATGCTGTGCCAGCCCTGGAACCCTGGGTGTGTTGTGGCAGCCACTGAAACCAGGCAGGGGAATCACTACAAGTCTGAGCTGCATAAAGAGATGCAGTACCAAATAAACTAAAAAATACAAGATTAAAAAAGGGAACCCATATGAAAAGAAAAGTGGGACATGGGCACCAAGATGGCACTCCAAGGAGGAATTAGAAGTGCAAACGTCTTGTGGTGGGAGGAGGGCAGTTGTCTATAGCCAAGTTAGGGAAGAAGAGATGCCATCTGAGACTGAAGGTTACATTGGGGATTAGACCACGTTCGGCTGTGAATAACCTGTATTAAGGGAGGGCTTTTTAGAAATTCTAAGAGCAATAAGAAGGCTGCTCCTTTTGCTGAGGGTTTGAGAGTGGGTGCATAATTAGAGCAGTATTTAAAACTCTCTCAGACTGCTCAGTGAAGAAGGGTGTGAAAGGATTTGAAAACAGATGCAGGAAGACTAAAGAAAATGTTACCATTTTCCAGGTAGAAGATGACAGTGAGTCTGAAGGGGAATGGATTGGCTTCAGATGCCACTGGGTCGGAACAGGTGCCTGCCTACCTGGCAATACTGGAGTAAGGAAGCAGGAACTCTTCCCAGGCACTGTCTCCATCTGTTCTTGTCAACAGCATGTACCTGTACCCTCTAGCTCCATATTAGTATTTAGTTAATGATGTTCACTCTAGCCACTTCCCAGAATTCCCTGTAACAGTACATCCTCATCGTTCACCAACTGTTAAATGCCTGCACAACCTCTCTTCTCCCCTCCCGCTCCCTTCCTTTAGCTGCTTTTGATTAGTTTTATCTTTCACAGCATCTTCATTACTTACCAGTTTGGCCAACATCATTTCTATCTTTTCAAAGCAAATATTAAATGTTCCTTCTCTTTCCCATTTTTGAGTCTCATTATTTCTGTGTTTCTTTTGGATTATTAGTGGTCCTGTTTTCAAGTGCCTCTTGTCTTTGAAAAGCTCTTAGGATTCTCTTAAACCCATCGCCATTTTCCTGCCCTGTCTTCCTTCCCCTTCTAAGCTTCAAGTGTGGCATTATGGTTTTGTTTCATTCCTTTTCCACTTCTGGAAAAGGAAAGCAACTGTAGACACTTTTTCCTCTAAGATTAAGTAAGCAGGGTAAGGCACAATGCAGAGACTCAACAAATATTGTTAAGTTTGTTCATTTTGCTGAACATATAAAATCTCATGGATTGGGCTGGTCAAATAGCTTAGTGGATTAAAGTGCCTACAAGCAGGCGCAGGGGCTGGGGGTTTGACCTCCTGGTCTGCTGTACCAGCCCTGCCCCCACTGCGCACTGAGACAGTGATTGAGACTGGGTTTGGTGGTGCACATCTGTAATCCCAGCTCTTGGGAGGTTGTAAACAGGCAGATCACTAGGAGTC
>NDGM011111139.1:0-10641 GCA_002564305.1 Octomys mimax | reverse complement strand
TTTTTTTTTTTTTAGCTTCAGACTCATAGTTCTAATTCTGCATACTGGAAAACCACATTGTCACTATTTCACTTATTCACAGCTTGTAAAATACCTGTATTTCTGCAAATATGCACATTAGACCATACTGTTAGGTGTGACAGGTTTTATGGAAAACTACTAAGGCATGCGTGCGGAAAATAACAGCCTATAAAATATGGTACCTGAAGATGAAAGTAGTGAAATATTGTCCGGACTAGTTTTTTTTTAATTTTTTTTATTTTCAGTTTCATGGAAAAGAATGCACATTTCTGGCATTAGTCAAACTACTTTAAGTAGATACACACACACACACACACACTCAAACAATATTTGAAGTATCAATATCATGCTGATCAGAGTAACTTTTAGCTGCATTTCATTTTTGATCCATGTTCTATGATAAATAAATAAATAGTAAAACATTGTTGGAATCTAAATTGAGCTTCAAAGTTTTGTGGAGATAGAATGTGACCAATTACTTATCAGCAACAATTTTCTAGCATTTAAAATTCTTTAGTCAAATATACCAAAATAGTAAAAGGGAAAAGTTCAAAAGCAATAGAGAGGGCCAGAGAATGGAAGCCAGTTAGGGAAGAAAGAATCAGATACCAGTACCAGAAGACCAACAAGTCTTCAGTTTAGCTAAAATGCAATATCAAACCAAACAGTCATATTAAGATATATAATGTATAAAATATCATACTCCAAAGTAATTTTTAGCATCACACTTATTGTGTTTCATATATATGCTTTGAAAAGATGTTATGAAAATAATGTAAGACGCTAATTATGACACACCTCGACTGCCACAACACATTTGCAGCTGGCTTCTGGGATTTTCTAATTTTATTTTTATCTTGAAAGTACTTGCTTAACTCCTTTGTTGGCTTTCATGATTGTCCACAATTTGATTTAGCTCTAATGTGCAGACCTGTCTTTCATTACTCCATTTCAGGAATGTGCCAGGCTCACTCCTGGTGAGTTCACTGGTTCATGCATGTCTTCGTTTGTTGGTTCAGCAAGCAATGACAGCATATGCGAGACAATGTCTACAGGCGTGGAGCTCGTGTTCCAAGAATCAGCTTATTTTTGGCACTGATTCCAGTAGTACCTATTTCTGCTCTGTCCCTTTCTTCATGCAGCTCTTCCCCTTGCATGTGTTCCTACCAGCTCTCTAAACCCAAGCTACACCAGAAGGTAAAGATCAATTCTAATCTTCCTAATGAACTCTTCCTTACTCACACTGAGCTACAAAATTCGATTTTTAATTAATGTTATTTTACACGCTTTTAAGAGCTTCTTTGTTTTTAACTTTATCGTGTCAAGACTCATTTCTTCTTCTTATAGTAAAGCAATGTGTTGCAAGTAAGATTTTACCTCACTCGTCTGTGGAGCTCTTTAGCAATATTCTTGCTCCCACTGCTGTACCTTGGGAGTTAGGCCTCTGGGTACATCTGCTTAAAAGCCACCAGGAGAGAATCCTGGTGAAGTGCTCCAGCTCCAGCTAAGATCGGACACAGAGCATATTGATTAATGGATGAACTGATTGATCTGGGGATCAGCTGTGCCTTACCCAGCCCTGAGGAAGTTAAGTCACCTCGTCTGTGGCTTAGATGCTTCCACGCAGGCGCGAAAAAGATTGGAATCGCGATGCGAAACATGGTAATGTTAGTGCCATATCCTATTTCTGTCTTGCTATCTAAAAACAACATTAGCACCAGATGAAACTTGTATTAAATAAGAGAAAAAGTTACAAAGAAATTTACCATTATTTCACACAAAAGAAAATTTCAAGACAAATTCTGCAGTGAAAACGCAACATCACAATAGTGGATAGGAATAAGAATGCTGACTACTAAGAAAAAAAGGTTTTATTAAATTTTTAAAAATCAGTGTAAGGCATATAGAACAGAAAATGGAGAAAAGGGCTTCCTTTTCATGATTTCTGGTTGAAAGACTTGCTGGAAACATGGAAGTGTCCTTCGAAGCCGTGGTTGACGCAATTGGTCTGCTTTGCAAAGGGAGGCGGAGGCATCTGGAGTCGCGCAGTGGTCGCCAGCAGCACAGCCACCGGCACAGGAGCCGCAGCTAGAGGACCAGCTTGTGTCGAGGGTACAGGTGCGAGAGGGCAACCTCAGTGTGTAGCAGTCTAACTAATCATAATAGGAGACAACTAGGATAGATTATAGGAAAACCGTGAGACCTAAGCACAAAGAGGGTTACAGGATCCAGCTAAATTCAGCAGATTATCTCAAAATAATCTGAAATGTATATTGTTTCCTTTCTTGCATTTTATCAGGCAACACATACTACTAACCTCCTTTTCTCTAGCAGGGAAACTTTGTAAACATATGAAAAAATACCCGTTTTGGTTATGTTTAATCTGTACATCAATTCTACTACAAAGAAGTATAAAATATGAGCAAAAATTTAAAAAATCAATTTAAAAACATCAGTAGCTAGAATTTTAGCAGTAAAAATTTGAGAGGTATTCTAGGGAAGATGGAAATTAACTGGGTGATCTAATTTCCAGTTTAAAAAACATAAAGAATAAGTTTCAGCAGCATATATTGCTCCTTCCCCTTCTTTTAGTTCTTCTCAATGTATTTTAAAAAATGAAGAAGGTATTTAGGAAAAACTTGTCCTGTATGGAAACATGTACTTTTTAAAAGGAATATGTAAAGCATAAAATAACAGACATTAGAATCCAAATTATGCATGAAAAAAATAGTAACAACGCTTTGTGGAGAATTACCACACCTGGCAATAAACAACAGAAGTGGAAGTGCATGGCCATTGGGCGCTCTAAATTGTCCAGAAAGAAGATGTGACTTTTTTCCTTTGATATATCTGATTATTTCTTAAACATAAAATAATTTTCCTAAGCATGAAGGAAAGCATTGGTAATTTAGATACATTAAAGTATTCTGTTTATTAAAAAAATTCTTTAATGAGAGTAAAAACTAGCCATGGAGTGAAATGGAAAATATATATATATATATATATATATATATATTTGATCAATTGAGAAAGTGTGCAGAATATAATATATAGAGAATGACTATATCAAAATCCAAGAAGAGGAAAAACAGATAGCCAAGTATAAAAAAGGCAATAGATATATTAAAAATTGTTCACTTTCTTGTAAGGAAAATACAAGATAAGATCACCAGGAGCTAAAACTGCACACAAATTTGAGTGACTTAAATGAAGTTTACTAACACTATTATAGATCAGCCAAGAGAACATAACGGACGCCTTTCTCTTGCTATAGTAACTGCAAATCTGCATGCTCATATACAAATCAGTGATTCCACTTCTAGGTGCATCAGAACTGCAGAACTGCATTATATCTCTACCACAGAATATATAGATAGACAGATAGATATAGATATAGATAAAGATATAGATATAGATATATATGGCTTACCTTGCATTATGTGTAATATTCTAAATAAATAAATAACCAACAAAAATAAAATGAGTAAATAAATTATACTATTTCTATACAGTAGACTACTATACATCCAAGAAAAGAAATTAAATATTGCAACTCCACCAATGTTATGGTTTATGTCTAGGTGTCCTCCCAAAGCTTTATGTAGTCATCCAGCAGCTTCTGGAGTTTGTGATTATTTCTCAATCCAGTGCTGGAATTATGGGTGAGTGCTACACCCACCCTGGAGTAGATAATCTTCATAAAAATGTAAGGATGGAAGAGAGGCTTGATAGCAGTCTTAACTGTGGCTCCTCCCTTTGCTCTTTGCTGTTTTCTACCACCACGAATGGCTGTCCTCTGCCATGTGCTGCCCTGCCGTGGGGCCAGCTGAGTATGAACCTCTACAAACTGTGAGCTAAATAAACCTTTATATCCTTAATTTTGGCTGCCAGATATTTTGTCCCAACAATGAGAGAAAAGTAACTGAGACCGAATTTGTACTGAGAACTGGGGTTATTTTGACTAAACCTGACCATGTAGATCACAAGCTTTTGGGAATGGCTTATGGGAAGAGATAGAAAGTGTTCAGAGATGTTGCCTACAAGAGAAGAGCTGGAACAGCTTCAGCTATTCTATAAAAGAGATTCTGGTCAGAGCTCAGAAGGCCAGAAGGCTGATAGAAACCTTGCCTGTAAAGACCAGGCTGGGGAGGTTTCTTTTGGGAAGAAGGACTGCCTTGGTTCTTGGATTCCAGATGAAATGTTTTATGGCTTGGCAGAAGTTTCTCTACAGGTTGTTCCTGCCCAGAGACTGCCTGAGACTGAGATTAAGAGCAGCAGACTGATTAATCGGGTAGAAATTTCAAGGCAGTAGAATATTGAAGCAGTGTCATAGCTATTGGGGGCTTTTAGTCAGATTTATGTTGAGAATTGAGATCAAGGAGACCAGTATGATGATTTAAAAGTGACAATAAGGCTGTGGAATGGAAAGATAGGGCAGAGAAGATCTCCACTGTGGAGAAGGAACAGAATAGAAAGGATGGCCTGATTGCATCATAGGCGGTGGCATGTATCCACTCTTTCCAGCCTCAGAACTGCAAGGGTGAGGGACTTTGCTTTGAGGGGAAAGCCACAGAGTGCCATGTTCCAGAATGGTGGCAGCAGCCATATAATGGTTCCAACATGTAGAATTCATTCCTAGGAATCAGGGTCAGAGTGCTCAGTGATCCAGGCACTTGATCCCTATAGCCAAGAGAAAAGAAAGCCTGGCTAATTCTCCAGCTGGCTGAAGACCCTGGCATCATCTGTGTGGCACTGGTCTTAGGCACAAGCAGAATGCAAGAGTTCTGAGGTTAACAAGGCTTCCACCTTGTTAAGATTGCAGAAGGCCTAGGAGGCCAGGGAGTGTGATTCTTAGAGGGCAGTGTGTAAAACAAAGAGTAAGAAGCTTAACATGCAGTGAAAACCTTAGAAATTTGGAAATCCAGGAACATGGTTCATCTAAGGGAAATTGCAAGGAGGAAGCAAAGCCAGCCTAAGAGAGAAGCCATGGGAGCTACAACTGCCAAAAGTGCCATAGAGGGCAGAACCACATGGAGCTCACGATTTGTCATAGATTGCTTTGGAAGCTCCACATGGAACTACAGGACTTAATGTTTGCCCTGCTAGATTTTGAACTTGCTTTGGCCCCAGTGCTTGCTATCCTGCTGTGTGTACCTTTTGGAATGGTAATGCTTATCTTGTGCCATTGAATTTTGGAAGTTTTTAACTTTTTGTGTGTACAGGGTCTCACAGCTAAGAGTTTGCCTTAGATCTTGGAGGAGACTTGGGACTTGAACTTTTCAGCAATGCTGAAATTCCTGGGACTTTGGCAACTCTTAGAGATGGACTAAAATGCCATTTGCATAAAGGAATGTGTGAGTCTTTGGGATCCCAGGGTCAGAATGTTATGGTTTGTGTCTAGGTGTCTTCCCAAAGCCTCATGCAACCATGGAGCAAACTCTAGAGTTTGTGATGAATTCTTGATCCAATTCTGGGATTATGGGTGTGAGTGCTACACCCACCCTGGGGCAGATAATCTGCATAAAAATGTAAGGATGGGATAGAGGCTTGCTAGCAGCCTTAGCTGCGGCTCCTCCCCTTTGCTCTTTGCTGTTTTCCATTGCCATTAATGACTGCCCTCTGCCCTATGTCCCCCTGCCTTGGAGCCAGCTGAGTATGGTCTGAAACTTCCACTAACTGTAAGTTAAATAAACCTTTTTATCCTTAATTTTCAGTGTCAGTTCTTTTGTCTCAGCAATGAAAGGAAGGTAACTGAGACAGCCAACATGACTGAATCTAAGCCTATTTTTGTGAGTGAAGACAAATCAGACTCAAAATAATATGTATGATAAGATTCCATCAGAAAGGTTTCCAAGTCAAATGAAACTAATTAATAGTGCTAAGCATTAGGACAAGTTTCCGATTTGCAGTCCAGTTATACTTGGAAGGGACACATTATGGTTTGTTGTGTTCAGATAATATTTTATTTCTTGACCTATTTGTTTTTATGAGTCCATCCATTTTTTCCCAAATTGGCCTCATTATCTTTCTTTTCTTTAGCCCACACTATGGACTAACCATCCCTCATTCATAAGCGAAGCCCTGTCTCCCATCACAATGGTGGCTGCAGATGCAGTCTTTAGCATGCAACTAGGGCTGGGTGAGTTCCTGAGTGGGGTGTTCTGACCCAATGGGCTAGATGTCCCTGGGAGAAGAAACACAGAGAGCTTGCTCTTATGACTACACAGGAAAAGATATGAAGGAACATGAGGAGAAAGTGGTGGTTTACGAGCCAGGAGGGATTTCTTCCCAGGAACCAAAGCTGCTTTGGTCTTGGATTTCCCAGCCTTCATAACAATGAAAAGTAAATGTCTGTAGTCTACACCACTCGTCTGTAGCACTTTCTGTGGAAGCTCACATTGACAGAGAAAGTCCATTAACTTCAGCAGTACAAATGCAGTGTATGCTAAATCTCATTTCTCTGTGAGCAGCATTGTGCTTTCTAATAGTCTGAGATATTTGCATACCTGCTTTTTTTCTATGTGGCCTTTCAGTGAAAGCAAAATTATAACTTTTCTTGAGTTTGCTTTACCAAAGTGAAATAATATATATATTTTTTACAAATGTGTTTGGTACAGAGTCTCACTATGCAGCTCAGACTCATAGTGATCCTCCTGTCTCAGCCTCCCAGTGCTGAGCTTACAGGAGTATGCCACCATGCCTAGTTTTGGTGGCCAGCTCAGCTGGCCTGGGTGCAGGACCAGCGCAGCATGCAGTGCTGGGAATTGAACCTTAGTCCCTGTGCTTGCTTAGGCAGGTGCTTAGTTCACCAAGCTATCTCACTAGGCCATGAAACAGCACTTTATTTAGCACATATAACAGTAAACAACACTAGACCCCCACTATGAACCTTGCTTGGTTTCACTGCATTTCTTTCAGTCACCCCACCTTCTGCTGTTTTGGGTGCATGGATTATTGGGCTATAACTCTTTGTGAAGTGGTTCACCTCATCTTCCAAAAGCAATATCCCTCTGGGTGGGTATACCCAGAGGTAAATTACAATCAATAATTGCATAGTATGGTGTTTTCTTAGTACTCTTGTATTTCCACCCCCTCCTTGGGGGCGTAGTTTGTGATACCGATCTCACTATGCAGTTTAGTCTGGTCTTGAATTCACTATTCAGCTAGCCCAGGCTGACTTGGATCTTGCAGCAATCCGCAGCCTCTCCAGTGCTGTAATTATAGACCTGTACCAGCATATACTTCTTAGTACTCTACAATGCATATGCTATTGTGGATATATCTGGGATTTATATATAATTCTCAAATAAATATATAGTATATATGATATGGACTGCCAAAACTAAAATCCACAGTTTTCTAAGGAATTACATATCCTAAAATCTACAATAATCAGTATGATTTTTACTTAATACTAGATATTAACTGTTTCTTCTAATATAAATCTGATCTTTCTAATATGCATCTTTAATTCATTTCTTTTTCATCATATTTTCAGTTTTCTATGTTTTTGTTGTTAAACATTTTTTAGCTACTTTACTATTTAGGAATGTGTATTCAGATATGGATTAGATTTTATTCTTTAAAAGTAACATCCCTGCCCCTCCAAAAGAAAAAGTGGAAATTGTTCAAAGCAAGACATCAGCTTTGTATGCACACACAGGAATCTTGAAATACAAGAACTCCAAAGAGCAATAATATAGTGCTTTGCTTTTCAGAGTTCTCATAATTGCATCTGCATATATATCTTATCAGTATATTTAATGATCTATCATGTAAAAATGAAATTATTCTCTAAAATACTTGTGTCTTGCTGTGTTTCTACATTAGTGATCTTAACAGAACCACATCTCCATCAGTTCTCTGCTCTTTTCCTTTCAAACATTTCATTTCAGAACCAGTATTAGGGTACATTTATAAATATATTACACCATTCCACTGAGTTATTTTGTACTTACTTTGATGTTCTTATTTTGTTTCTTCTGGCATTTTCCCCACAATAATTTTAATCCTGTTTTAAAAATAACCAGAATATGTCCATTCTAAAGAGTCTTAATTGATTGCTACCTTATTGTTCACAACTAATTCTCTAGCTAGTTTTAAGCCCATCTCTTATAGTCAAAATTCTAAGTGGTAGATTCTAATATCTTACCCTCAGAGTCTCATCATGGCTTGCTGGCCTCAAGTGTGAGGATTCTGCTCTGTCTTTTGCACTTATGACTTGTGGCCAGGTTTGACCCTGAGATGCCATATCACCCTTGGAGCAGCACTGACAGTCCCCAACATAAGATACAACCTCCTCCATGGTGATTTCGATTGCTTATTCCCAGTTATTTGGTCCTGCTCTTCCATAAAGCAAGAAATAAAAACTTCTTCACAAAGATGTTTTATATCTAGTTGGTAATAGACTAACATAATTAATGTCTAAAAGACAAACTACAACAGTTGCTCAGTGGAACTGCTTCTAAGAAAGCCTCTAAAGTTCTGTTCTGAACCACCACTAAGAAATATTTATTCTATACACTAATAAGGCAATCGTGACACCTGTAGACCCTTGTGCAAACATGGGCAGTCTGATCATCACTGGAGATGAAGCCCTGAGGCAGGCCTCCAGGTAGAACCAGAATAGTCCTTCCTGAGCCCACCTCTGACTAGGCTGCTGCTGCCAAGCTGGATGCTGGTCCCTCGATGTCCAGAAAAGTCTTGCCATCCAATTGACACAGACCATCAGTGACTGCTGTCTTCCCTCAGAAGATTCTAGAATTTTCCATCCTAGCATGAGCTACTAGAGCTGTTCTCATGTGTCCATCAAGGGACAAAAACTATCAAATGCAGGCTCAGAAAAGCCTTCTTAGTTGTCTAATAGGCCCCAGTGACATAATACATAATCAAACACATGACTAGTTACCCTGGATGCAGACAGTGGACAGGCCTTCTAGAAGGTGAATGAGATTAGAGGCAGGAACTCAGAGAATTAGGTGAGAAGACACTGGAAAAGGTGGTTCACACACAAGCAGTCACTCACGCTGAAAGCTGTCAGCAGAGCAACAGGAAGAACAGCACTTGGTTGGGAGGACCAAGCTAGGCATCTGTGGAAGCTGGCATCTGGGGTGTCCTCCGGTGTCTTCTGAGGTTGATGCTGCCCACCTGCCCTCTCTTTTAGTTGAAAATCAGCATTTCATTAAAGGCTTCAGCCAAGGGCAGCAGACTGTGCTGCCAGGTGAGAACATTCAGGCAAGGTGGATGCGCAGCACCAGACACCTGGTGATGGCAATTCTGCAGGCCTCAGACATGCAGAGGCCTCTTCCTAACAGCCACTTTATTTTCTAGGCTTCACACATGCATCAGAATCCTGATACAGAGCATCATCCCTGAATGCTGCCCCTCAGGCCATGATTGGACTTGAAGCCTGCTTGCATCTGCATGATTAGTGGGGCTGCAGCTGTGCCTCCACTGGTGAATGGCTTCCTTGTGGTGCCTTTCAGGTGTCAAAGAGTTATAATCTGGAAGTCTGTAAGTGATAAACACATTATAAACCTTCTGCACAAGTGGCTTATAGATTAGCTTTTATTTTTTAAAGAGAATAAACAAATAGTAAAAAAAAATTAGAAATGATACAGAATTTCACTAAACAAAATAATAGCAATTCAACAATGTTGAACATAACTCAATATAACTCAATGTTATATTGAGTGGTAACTATAGATTATTGTTTAAAATATTTATATCATGTTTAAAAGCAATTTTTAAATTCCCATTAAATTTTTCTATCCACTCTAGCCAAGTTATTATTAAAGAATACGACACTAAATTCTGAAATAATTTTGTTCCAAGGAATCCATCTCTCTGATGTCACCACTGAGATTTGATTCTCTTAATGGTTTAGATTAATGACTATGAAGGACAAAAGGACTCTTATAGTCAGAAATGGGGAAAGGCCTGTGTTATGAACATATAAATCAGCTGAAATATTGACATCAATAATCAAGTTATGAGCCCCAAAATTTAAAGATCCAATCCAGAAATGGGCATCTGAGATGAACACACACTTCTCAGAGGAAGAAACTCTAGAAGTGAATAAATATATGAAAAAATGCTCCACATTACTAGCCATCCAAGAAATGCAAATTAAAACAACACAGAGATACCATCTCACTCCAAAAAGAATGGATATCATAAAGAAATCAACCAACAACAAATGTTGGAGAGGCTGTGGGGACCAAGGGACCCTTCTCCACTGCTGGTGGGAATGCAGACTGGTGCAACCATTATGGAAATCAGTGTGGACACTCCTTAAAAAACTAGGACTGAAAATCCTATTGAAATCAGCTATCCCCCTACCGGGAATTTTCCAGAGGAATTGAAAACATCATATCATAGTGATATATTTACATGTATGTTTATAGCAGTACAACTTGTGATAGCCAAATTTTGGAAACAACCAAAATGCCCGTCACCTGAGGAATGGATGAAAAAATGTGGTATTTTTATACAATGGAGTATTACTCAGCTATAAAGAATGATAAACTCAAGCCTTTATATTGAAGTGGATGCGATTTGAAGATATAAGTGAAATAAACCAGACCCACATGTGTAAATATCATATAGTCTCCCTAGTGT
>NDGM011111127.1:0-28138 GCA_002564305.1 Octomys mimax | reverse complement strand
TATAATTTATTTCCTCATATTATCTTTAAGTTTAGATTGTACTAGTTTTTCTTTATCTTTGAAAACCAAAAAATAAATTTAAAAATCGATCTGGCATTTACTAGAAGATGCAAAGTAGGCTAATCTAAGAAAAACTGCAATAAGGAAAACATCAGAAGACAACACAAATGGCATAAAAAACAGTTCACAAGAATAGTGGCAGAAAACTTACCAAATAGAGGGAAAAAAATAAAAATACAGGTATTTGAGGCATATGGCCTACCAGATAGTCTTAAGCAAAAGAGAAGTTCTACATTACACAAAATTTCTGACGCCTATCACTGAGATGAAATCATAAAAGCTTTCAGAGAAAGGCATAAATTGCATACAAAAATAACCCCACTAGAATCACCAAATCACAATGGACCTCTCTATATAATCCTTAAAGGCCAGTAGGATTTGGAGTGAAGTGTTTGAAACCATAAAAGTTAACAATTTGCAACTCTGACTTACATATCCCACAAATTTTTCTTCTAAGATTGATAGAGAAAGAAATAAGGTCAAGAAATTCATGACCATCAAACCAGCATTACAAAAAATCCTCAAGCATATCCTAGAAAAAAATAAATAAAGAAGCCAAAAATGTTAATAAGTCAAAAAGAGAGAGAGAGAGAGAGAGAGACTACTGAGTTGCATGATGTTAGAGTACAGTATAAGTACTCATATGTCCTGAGTCTTAATTGACCTTGGAAGGTTTTCTTTTCTAATGAAGGATCCAGATTTAGGTAGGGCTGGCAAATCTAAACTTTTTATTCCAGGCATGTGTAAAAGCTACAGAGAGTTTAACCATTTTACAATAATTAACCACTTGCCAATTTTTCAAATGTCAATAATTCAAGCTTATCTCTCTTCCTGTTGCTATTGGAAGTAATGATAAATATTGTCCAATGTTAGAACAACAATCTCAGGCATTGACTAACAATTTCAAGTAGTGTCACTTCATTTGTACCTGGCATCTAGCATCAGCTTCATAAATGTTTGCTGTATCTCCACGGTCTGATGAGGGACCTGTTATGCCTGTTCCCTCAGATCTTCTGCAAGATAGAAATTAGTTAATATCTAGTTATATCCACAGTAATGTAATATTTAAAAATAATGTAAGCTATTATCTAGTTACTATCTTAAAAAATATTAGATACACAACTCTTCACATTCTAGCAGCAAGGGGTATCATCCCATTGAAATTCAAAATTCCTTATTCTCCCATCAATGTCTTTATAAGAGCAGAAAATTTCAAAAAGTAGTTTTACACCTTTTCTAGAGATCCTTTTCAGTGATCATTGCTTCATAGACCATTGGTTTATTTAAAAAGCAGAATTTTTGGCACTCTACCTTGGTGATTCTCATTGAATTTCATAGTCAAATGTGGTAGTACTTGAGGTATCTGATTCTCCTAAAATGTACTGTTTTTACTCTGCTCCAGGGTCCTTTGAATCTTGACTTTTCTTAATTCCTCTGGCCAATTGTTTTTAGACTTCTTCTATTTCTATAGGGATTAGGATGGTAACTATAGAAAAAATTAACATGAAGTGAGTTTTTTTTAACGTAAATTTTAGCTACACAAATTCCTGATCTTTCAAAATCACATTTGGTGTAAAGTAAGCGTAATGGACACTTTCAAATCTTTCATTGTGGTGGTGTTATTAGGTGTCAGAGGTGATGTTTGGGAAAACTGCCTGTGGCTTCTAAATTTTAAAAGCCTTGAAAAGAAACAAACACTTGTGGTATTACAGGTAAATAGGTTTTTCTTTGTTAGGAAAGCAGTTTTGAAAATGCTGATTAGATAGTATGTGGGGACTTTCTTGCTCTATAGTAGAAACTTTTTTAATGTTAATTTGGGATTTGTTTTGTTGTCCTGTAACTTAGCATAAATATTTCTGCTTTAAAAGGTTTCAACTCATTCCTTGTATTTATCTTACCAGACTTTGATTATAATATTATATGTTTATTTATGCCAAAGGAGGATAAGGCCAGCAACTCACTACTCATAAAACCAGAGGTAAATAATCCATAGCTTGTTTTCCCACCACTGCCACAGTATTTATATTCAAAACACAACAAATAAACCAAAACAAGGAGAAACCAGTGTGTTTTTTATTTAAGAAATTCTTAATTAAAAGCACAATGAAGTTCAAATGGAGCTATAAATCCTAATGATTTACAATGGTTAGATTTCTTTTTTTAAACAGATCGTGGATAATTGACCCTAAAACATAACTTTCTCAACACAAGTTACAGTGAATTACAAAGATGAGCAAGTTGTTCATAACTAGTGCTTGGAGACCCTCAAGTTAAACATACAGGCCAGTGGTCTAAGCACTTGCCTGGCAAGTGCAAGGACCCAGATTCATCCCAGTTACCACATGCCATTCTGGCCCTACCCCAGGCCCACTGAGCTGGCCACTGAAACCGGGTGTAATGGTACACACCTGTAATCCTAAGGCTGGAGAGGCTGAGACAGGAGTACCACTATAAGTCCAAGCTGCATAGCGACACCCTATGCCAAATACATAAATTTAGAAAGGTCTTTTACCTGTGAAACGGATGATCCTGTCATCTTTGAAATGAATCACTAGCTTTCTGTGGGTGGGCCATCCTTTTCTCCTATAAACAAACAAACAAACAAACAAAAAAACATACAGGCAGTTACAAAAGCCAGTTTTTTAGTGAATGGTTGTCTTTTCACTGTAAAGGGAAGCATGTTTTACTTTCTATATAGTATCACTGAGTCAGTATCCCAAAGTAACAATTTTTTTTATGATTGGTTATCATATATTTATGGCATATACATATACAGGTTGTTATATATTTATTAAATACCTAGCACTTACTATATTCTTTTCATTTCAGAATGTTTCACCATCACTAACTCGATATTCTTCACAACACTGCTAGCTGGTAAGTAACTTTAATTATCTTTAAATGACAAAACAAAATGTTGAGGTGCAGAGGACACAAATATATTTCTGTTATCTTCAGAAGAACTAATTTTTAAGGGCTCTGTTGAATCCACAATCTCAAGAACTGAATTTGAGAAGAATGTATTTTGACATTGGTAAAGGGTAGATATTTGTATCTTGTTGTTCATTTGAAAAACCACCTGTTATAAGTTATAAAGTATGATTCCACAATCCATTGTCATGAATATTGACAAACAATTTTAAATGACTTTGTTGCAGAGGGTGGTAGAAGCACTCAGATACTTGTTTGGTAGTCTCTCCAGATATATTAACTTTCCCAAAGGCAACTCCACAATACAAAAAAGGTTAAGATGAAGGGGGCACTGATATTTCCTATGGGGAACATTGAATGTTTGGCATTTAGTAGACACACATGAAACCTTCCAAACTTCTTTTGGGATACTTTGAATTACCTATTTGTATTCTATAACATTCTGCACATTTGAAATGCATTTGATTCATTTGGGTTAATCTTAAAAGCAGATATGATTACTCTTGCATATACCAACACACAGAAAAATACCCTTAAGAGATATGAATAAGGCCACTCCCATCTTTTCAAGTTAAGTAAGAGAACCAAGACTAGAGCTTCAAGTCAGCATAAATTTGAAGTTTTGTTTCTGTGTCTTTTAAGGAAATTTTGTAAAATTTCAAAAAGTATGGCCTTCTGGAATCATTGATATTTCAGTGTCTGTGAATAGAACACAGAGATTACTCAAGGTGTATTGGTAGGGAATTGTAAAATCAGACAAAGTTCCAAAGAGCTGAGTTTGATAGCAGTTGACCTGCACAAATATGCAGTGGCCAGTATTATACCAAAAGGGGAGGAGGAAAGAAAGGGTAACTTGCCTGGCATCTGATATGCTCTGCTGGACTCCAAGCCTGTTTAATCATGAACAGCATAGTCAGCCAAACCGTTAAAAGTTACATCTTGATTTCATTTTATATAAATGTGCATAAAATGAAGAAAATCATTTTTTAGGATAATAAAGATAGCATTCTAACAAGAACTTTCCATATCTATTGTACGTAGTTGTTGCTGTGTTGTTTCTAATTCTGTTCCTCATTTATCTCTGTCTCTCTGAGCATATCCATCTCCCACTGAAAGCCACAGACTTTTGGACTGTAACTCCTCTTCCTCCCCATTCCTATGCTTTATTTGTTCTGTTGCTCAAAAAAAGAAACTCAATACAGTATGACCCTCAGAAACTCCAGGGACAAGCTTTTTGATAACTTTAATTTGTCACTCCCTTTGCATTCATCACAAAATGATCTCATCACAAAAGGGCCCAAATTTCACACTCTAGTTGGCTTTCAAAGAAGTCAGTTCCTCCCTATTTCTACCCCAACACACAGAAAGCTCTTTATGTTTTTATGATCAGATAAAATCTGTATTGACATTTCTTTTCCTCTGGGTGTGTTTCACTTGCAGGTATGAAGATTTAAACTATTAAGGAAATGCTGTGTGTTTGCAGTTTCTCCTTTTAGTAAATGCAAAAATCCTTGATGAAGAAGAGTATATCTTTTCCATTAATGAATATTTATTCAATTTTAAAATGAGGTGGGATCATTACAAATAATTTTAAAAAATGCATAGGAATAAAGTGAAGAAAAATTAAAAGAATTATTTTCTTAATTTAAACCCAATTTTTTTTGCTTGTTTGGGTTTAGTTTGTTTGTTTGTTTTCTTTGTTGGCAGGCTCAGGCTGCCTTATGGGCAAGTCTATTATGTCATGTGGAACTGGGGATTGAACCATGGTCCCCTGTGACTGACTGAGTTTACCCAAGCAGGCGCTTTAAAAAACTGAGTTAACCCGCCAGCCCCTAAACCCAATTGTTAATAACCATTTGTTATATTTTCTTATTCTGTTTTCCCTTAAGGATATATTTATAAATATACTGTAATCATACTTTTCAAATAACTTTGTATCTTTCAGAATTTAATCTAAGAATGTAGACAATTTAAATAAATATTTTTATTCCTAAAAAGGAATACTTCATTTAACTTAAATGTGTGGAAACATTAGTATTATATGCTTTTTAATTTACATTGGACAATTTCTTACATAAAACACTAAGTGAATTAGTCCATAAATAATAAATGGATTAAAATTCAAATCAGAAAATCTTTAGATTTATTTTATGATAAATTTCAAATATATAAATGCAGACAGATTACCAAATTCTGAAGTACTCATCAGCTTTCATAATAATTAATTCATGGCCTATTGGTTTCCTACTATACTGCCATGTTGTTTTGAAATCAAACAACAAACAGTATAACATTTAATTTATTAATAGTTCAGGTTCACCACATTTCAACATTTTAATATTAAAACCATTCAGATAAATTGTCTAGTCTTCATATATAACTTTTTTTGGTATCTTGACATCATATTTTCTAATATATAACAATTTCTGATAAGTTCTTCATCATGTATTTCATAATATTCTGAAGTACATCTAAAAGCCAAAGGGCAATTATGTTGACTAGAGACATGTTGCACCAACTTGACTATACTTCATAGGGAAAGATCTCTTTTTTTAGCATATTTTTTCTAGACTCAAATTTAGGGTGATAAGTAGCATAACAGACCCATACAGCATTAATTATATTTATTATTGAATATATGCATATGTTAGGTACATACATATGTCAGGTAAAATTCTTTATCTGAGGTAGAACAAAAATGTAGGTGGTCTTCTGACTACTTACAATTCTAGTCTAGCTGCAGCTATCTCATACTAGATAAATCAAGCAAATCTACTTGAACCAAACATAACACTGTATTCAAAACTTTATACTTGTAAGGTTCATTGGCAACAATGGGAAGCATATGATGGATACATAGGACTCTTAAGAAGTATATAGAAAGCCAAATTAATTATATGGTGATACTCTGAGTCACGGTTTGAAAGAAAAAGAAAACACTATGTTTGAGAGGAAGGAGTTGGTCTGTTGCAGAGCAATGCCCGTCTGTATTGTTCTAAGAATGCTTCAAAGAATGCTTTATGAGCCATCCTTTCCAAGCTAGATCAGACCCTTCACACAAAGGACTCCACAGATGATGACTGCTTTTTGTGTATTACAGGGAAGCTATATTAGGGTTTTGTTCCGTCTTTGAGTTGTAGGTCAGTGATTGTTTAGTAGCAATGTGCTGTCCAACAGGTATATTGCATTCATCAGAAATTCAGGATGTGAATAACTAAGTAACGTACTTCCTCAGTATACACTGAATTTGTTTGTTACTGTGGTCTATTTAATCTTGTGAGCATAGTTTGCATTGGCCTCGAAAGTGAGTAACTAGAATATTGATGTATCTAACCCTTGGGGAAGCAAAGCAGAGGTTCTTCACCACACTAAATCTCTAGAAAAATATGATATTTTACAGTATGGACACATAGAAAATATTTTTAGCTAAAGCTAGTAGAGTAAAGCACATGGGGAAAAAAGAAAACAATAACATAAGCAATAAACTATAGCAGTCAAACAGAGAGCATCTGTAAAGTTTGCTGGACTGGATAGTGTAAACCATACAAAATCTTTTTTTGTTTGTTTTTCCCTCGGTCTTTTGATCATTACGTTCTCTCTTTTACACTGACTTCACATCACCATCAGTAAAATATAAGCCAAAGGTCACAGTGCACCTCATAACTTGGCATTTGGGCAAATTTCCTAAAGAAGATACAAAAGAACTAGCCATTCTGCAATTTTTAAATAGCTAGAGTATTTTACCATATCTCAAAATATTCACACTGTAAAGCAACTATCCTTTTCATCATTATTTTAAGATCAATATTATAGACACAGCAGATAAATTAAAGGTATGTCTAATTCTGTTCATTTTGTATCATTTTCTTATGTGTGATGTTATGTTATGTGCTTCATATCATATAAATACAAACTACCTTTTTTTTTTTTTTTTTTTTTTTTTTNCGGTACCGGAGATTGAACTCAGGACCCTACGCTTGCCAGGAAACAAACTACCTTTTAAAGGGAATTAGATTTATCCATGAATCTTTCTAACTCATACATTGTATATTATACCCTAGTGAACCATCAAACTTTGTAATTTAATATCTATTAGAGTAATAATAATTATTGATAGCATTCCTTCTTGATATGTGTGCATATACCCATTTGCTTATACTTCACTTGAGTATCAGTGCTTAATCAGTTGTTACATTTATAACCTTATGCATGCTCAAACTGTAAAAAACATTAATTATAGTAAAGAGTGTACCATGCTCTCCAATTGCTCCCTATTGTTAAGAATTAGAATTTGATGATTGTCGTCGTTTAGGGCAGGAAATCCTTTGCAGATATTTTTAAGAAGTGTGGTGGAGAAACTCTGTTTTGCTTCCCCAA
This sequence comes from Octomys mimax, assembly GCA_002564305.1. Classification (NCBI taxonomy): domain Eukaryota; kingdom Metazoa; phylum Chordata; class Mammalia; order Rodentia; family Octodontidae; genus Octomys; species Octomys mimax. Next base: position 20,770 of record NDGM011111127.1, on the reverse strand, counting down.
AGTTAGTCACGTCATCCTTATCATTTACCTAAGATTGCTGATAGTCATAAAAGAAAAAAAATTGTTCAGACCATGAAGTCCCTATCTCATAAACTTATCATATCTTCTGGATACTTTATTGGACATGAAACATACCACCTTGCACAGTTACCATGAGGTTAACAATTAGAACATTTCCTCACTGACAAACCTTGGGCAACTCTGTTTCAGCAGGAATGATCAAAGAAGGATGCACCCCCCTCTCATGGCAGATGTTAAAGGATATGATTATGTAGCCAGTTCAGCTATTTTACCTGAAAATACTTTTTACCTTAATAAAAGTCCATTGTGTTCAGAATGTATTCATCTCTTTGTGGACTGCTCCGTAGTAAATCTTGCAAGGCTTCATAGAGAACTAGCTCTACATGTTTGTTCTGTCCACCAGTATGAAAACATTCATGGCATTCTTTTAATGTACACATTGTGGTCAAAAATAATTTGCTTTTCTGCATATTTGATAACTCTGTGAGTCAATCTAATATTTTTGTGGCATAGAGAACTTTGCCCTCTGAGTACTAGATTTAAATATTCTTGTAATTAATTATTTAAAGACATTTTGGCCCTTACCCATTTCTCTTTCTTTGTCCACAAACAAGTCATTTAGTTAATCATGTCTTTGTTTACTTTTATTGCTGTTGCTATACACATTGTACATAAAACAGAAAAGAGGAAAAGCTGTTTATAAGAGGTAATTACAAAGGCAAAATTGTACTTTCTCTAGCTGTTCTCATTTTCTCACCTTCGATTAACATCAAGACCTGCTCTTTAGGAAGTATTTCAGTTTTGCCAAGAAAATGATAGAGGAGAAAAATAAGTCCAGTTACATAAAGTGATGTCAAAAACAACCACAAATGTCAAATGGTTAATTCAAAACCTGTCTTCTACTCACCAAAACTTTGATTTCTGGCCATTTCTTGATCATAAGGATCTAAATCAAGGAAGAAAAAGGAAACTATTTTGAGTCCCTCCAAGAGCCAAGCCTTTACCAGGACATGACACACCTGATGTGCTCTTAGGAGCCTGTCTTACTTCTAGGATGGCTTATCCATGTCCATGTAGATTCACAAATAAAAACCTAAATGCTAAGTAGATCTTGAAGATTTTCCAGGTGATTATTTCAATAAATTTCTATTGATTTTTTTTATTATTCAACAAACTTTGTGACAGGTAATGTGAATTTTTTTTTTCTTTCCTTCAAATTCTTTTTCTACTATTGAGCTGTTGTTGTCTAAGCAAGGAAAAAATTTGTGATGGGTTGCCAAGAGTCCTGCACATGTTTACATACAGTGAAAGATTCAGTCCTTTGCTGAACTCTGTCAACCAGAGATCTTGCTTTTGTCTTTTCTCATAGTTTTGTTAGTGGTGTCTGTCACTAACAGTCACATAAGGACAATTTTACCATTCTCTCCTGCTGCTCTAATTTTTTAGTGCTGGTACATGAATTTATTATTCTTTATAATTCCCTTTGAAGTTGGAAATCCAAGGGGAATATAAAACCGACCAGATGTTTCTACTGTTGGAGAGAGAAGAGAGTAAGAATTAAGTTTAACAAAACTTAGTCTCTAGGAAAAAAATTCAGCTGGAAATCATCTTTAAATGCATCCATTTGCTATGTATCTGTTAATTTATATTTACTAGTGCTTTAGGCAGCACCACCTATCAGTTTGCTCTGGGAGAAATTCATAAATATTGTGAACAAATAGATTCCTCTTTGTGGTTTGTTCAGAACTATTCCCTTATAGTTTTAGTCCCAGTACTTTCAAATTCTCCTCACATGCTTTATGGTAAGGATTTTCTGTTGTCATTTCTGATTTGCTGATTTCTCATTTGCATCACATTTAAAAGTCAATTCTCAAATTGTAGACTAGGGTAAGATCAACACAACTTCTGCTTAGGCAGGAAAGGAAAGGAGATCTCCAAAATAGGCAGCCTTTCAGGAGAACTCCATCCTATGTAGTGATATGGGGAACAAAATAAAAATAAGAGTCATGGGGGGCCAATGGATAGAACAGCATAGTAAAGTGCCTGGTTAGGCATGTTTAGGCAAGCACAGGGACTACAGTTCTATCACTGGCACCATATACCTGCCTGGAGAAGGCTGAGCTGGCCAGAGTCTGGGCATAGTGTAAACTTGTAATCTTAGTGCTGGGGAGGCTGAAAACAAGAAGATCAATATTATGAGTCCAAAATGCATATCAAGACCCTGTAGCAACCAAATACATTACAAAATTTAAAAATAAGTAAAAAAAAAAAAAAGTCATGAACATGTTCAGAGAACAGAAAGAAGAAAAAGTCTTGTAGTCTTTCAGGGATACACAGGGTGTAGCAGACAATGTGAACAGACTGTTTGTTTGTTTGTTTTCTGTATTTTAGGGAAGGGTCTACAGGGCGTTCAGGGTCTCACTAGTAGATCAAACTTGTAGTGATCTGCCTGTTTACAGCCTCCCAAGAGCTGGGATTATAGGTGCATGCCACCACACCCAGTCTTAATTGCCATCTCAGCGGGCCCTGGCGAGTGAGGCCAGCACAGCAGGCCCAGGAATTGAACCCCTAGTTCCTGGGCCTGCTTGCAGGTGCTTTAATCTGCTGAGCTATTTGCCCAGCCCCTGAACAGACAGTTTGAAAAATGAAAAAGACAGAGAAAGGTGGAGATATGTGAAAACAAGAAAGAAAGGAATATCTGTGAGACAAGATTTGTGGGTTTTCAAAATGGGTACCCAAGATATAAGCCCTAACACACTAAGAATGATTAAATAATAAAATTGGAGTTGAGTCTTAACCAACCAGAATGTTTCCTTCATTTGCTTAATACTTTACAACGCATGGGTAGAGGAGATAAATATTTTATTTGCTCATTTACTGCACAGCATCTCTTACACTAACCTCTTATATTATTCTCTGGATTCACCAGTCTTCCTTGATTCTCAGGAAAAAAAATCTAAATAAATGTTTTGTACCCCTTACATTGCTTAGTGGATTAAACAATTGGAAAAATGCCCACATATCATAGGGGTGATTATTCACCACTCAGAGTTTCTGTTTCTCCCTCCTATCTTATTTTAAATAGAAAGTTTGAGTCCTCAATAATCATATTAAGCTTCTTAAACCATATATATCAATTGCATATACCAGTTTAAGCATTTTTTTCAACCATTTGAAAGAGAATAAGGAAAAGACAAAGAGGAATCACTTAGCACCTGATTCACTTATTTTAAGCAGCTTTCTCCATTTTAAAGTATAAAAAATTCAGATCTTGGAATATTGAATGATTTGAATGTTCTGTGAGGGTTTGAAAAATGATTTTTTTAATCATATGTTCTATATTTGCAAACCTCAATTTTCAATTTAGTCCTTAAACATGGAGATTAAAACAAGGGAGTTCTCGAGTTAAACAGTTTCTCCTCTTTCTTTTCATTTACTTATTATCAGTATTACTATTTTTTGTTGCTAAAGCAGATGACATGAAAAGTATTTATGTTGCTCTCAATGATGACAGAGTTTAACCTAATAATCCAAGACTTGGAACGTAGTATTTCAATGAAGGAAACAGTGAGGCATTTTCATTCCAACCATCATCAACAGTTTTTAATTAACACCATCAGAAATTGTCAGGCTGAAAGCAAGACAGGGTTCCTACATACCCCACTACTGGGAACAGACAGCAAGTGGAATCCATTGTGCGTATTTGTGTTTTATAATGTATTTTTATTTACTTATTGAAGCAGAGTCCCAGCTGCATTTTGTGTGGCAGAGCCATAGGAGTGAAACCTGCAGAGGGCTGCTTCACTCCAGCAGTTTCATTTTGCTCACTGATTATTGTCCTGAGTTCTTTGTGATTGTAATTGGCTAGAAAGTTTGAAATTAGCAAGTCCTTGTCAGTCCAAGAAAGCTCTGAAATCACTAAGCTTGATACAGCTATCAAGCATGCTGAACCCTAATCGCTCACAGGGCTGAGTGCTTCCTGAGAGGGGAGCGGTTCAGGCTGAGGCTTTGCCCCAGTCTTCATTCACACTCCTCCAGAGGGCCTTGGCTTGGATGAGGCCTTTGTGTGGAGCCTTTTCTTTTGCATCAGTGAAGCCTGTTGCTAGATGAACAGATTTTGTACTAACTAATGGGAAAAGGGTTGGGGAGGGTATGGATTGCAAATGAGAGCAAATGGGAAAAAAGTGCACTACAATAATCAAAGGAATAGGAAAAAGGGGAAAAGGAAGAAAAAGCCTAAAAGAAAAGGATGTGAGATATAAGAAGGAAAGGGCTTTGTAAATATTGACATCAGGTTTCAGTGTATCTGAGTTTGATACCTCAAAATGGGACTCACTGATAAAACCTAAATGGTCCCTTCAGCTCTTTTTTTTAAGTTGATCTATTTAGTTTTTAAGGCGTGCTCACTCTTCAAATAAGTAAGGTACTTCAATCTGTATGTGCCACTGCTGCCACCACAATTTTAGAGATTAAGAATATTGTCCTTTCTTTTTCACATTATAGTAGTGAAAGATTTATCAACTCTTCTCCTATTACTATAAATCTATTTATGTTCCACATGCTGCTCTGACACTCCAAACTGATATTTCTGCAGAAAACTCCTCTTTTGATTAGTAATAGGAAACAAAATCGGGTTCTTCCTTATAACACCATAGAAACTGCTTCGACAGAGTTATCTAAAGAAGATAATTGTCAGCAGTGCCGAAATGTTCATAGAATCTTGAAAATTAGTAACTTTCCATAAAACTTATTTGTGATGAAAGCCTTCAAACGTAATATATCTAGGCACCATCTTTAAACTTTATTAATTTCTCCTATAGTTTATTAAACACAAATACAAACCAAAACAATGATTGCAATGAATTCAAAATGTCAAGAAAATTTTCAGTAGGCCAAATCATGGAAAAATAATGTAAAAATACATGACCTTTTTTGGAGAAGCTCCCTTAAATAGTTCAAATATTTCTTTCCAGAAACATAGGAAGATTAATACATATCTGACTTCTAGAGAATAGTAATTGGTGAGTAAGTGTCAGGATTTTCATAAGAATTCTGTATATTTGCTAACCAGTATCGGGACTTATTCTCCTAAAATTTGTCTTCCTGAAGAAGTCAGAGATATCGTGTGTGGAATATAATGTAATGGAGGTGGCAGTTCCACTTGGTGCTAAACCAGAGAGCACAATCTTTTATGACACCACTAAGTCTCCATAGGCTACTTTGGCTGTGTATCTGGCACTCCTGGCAGAGTCCCTTGGTGCACTTCTGATTCCAGCAACACTTGAAATTTCTGTGTTAGGTGAAACTCTCAGCTGAACTACGCTCTTAAGCCTTCAGCCTCAGAATGCTTCTCAGTATTGGGGAGAGCTCTGTCAGTCTACAGTGTGACTAGGAATCTTGCAAAGACTATTTCAAATAGATACCCCTGATGCATTATGTGAAAGTCTTAGATATTCTGCAGGAAAAGAGTCCCTATTGCTATACTCAAGGCCTCACTGACATATCCTTATTAAAGCATTTCCTTCTCTCTGACTCAGTCACCCCACCCATTCACCCTACCTTTTGAGATCTTCCAAATTCTTACTTGCATCAAAGTCCTTGTCTCAGGCTGTTCTTTGGAGGATTATCAGAATGAAGCAAGGCCTCGAGTTGACTGGTTGGTATCTTAGTTAATTCACAGAAGCTTCTTCTCTATTTACTGCCTCCACCCCTCATGATTTATTGCTCATTCATAGCCTGGCTCCTAAAACTATATAGGAGTCTAGTCTGTCACCTGAATAGATTATAACATTTGAAGAAAAAGATTATTTTATTTACCTGTGGTCTCCTGAATTGAGCACTATTCTGGAATATAGTAGATTCTGATTTTATGTTAGACCAGGGAATAAATGCAGTGTACACCAATGCCCCCTTTTTTTTTTTGCCAATGATGAGTAATATTCTGTGTGTTTCAATCAAATGTGAAATGTATTTCAACAAATTTGTTACTAGTACAATTCTGAAGTGTATACATATGATTTTCTCTTTTAAAAATTAAACAAGACTGAGAGTGCATCTATAATACAGTTATATTTATACACATATGTTTTCTACTATGCATTTTTATTTTATGTACTGGGAATCAAACTCAGGATCTTGTACTTGGCAGGCAGGCACTGTGCTTCTGAGCTATATTCCCAGCTCTTATATGAATTCTTAAGTGGAGAAATGGGTAATATTTTAGTTCATACTTAAGAAATTGAAAACAACTCTGGGTAAATTCTTTGGAATCTATTATATTTTAAATATATTTCCTATATAACAAAATGGGAGTGGATTCAGAGTGAGACTGTAGGAGCCATGGACCATTTTGAGATATCTGGTCAAATGTCCGCTATTTGAAGTATACTGTCATATTTAGTGGGCTTCTTAGCAATTGCTATGATTGCATAAGGCCAGCCTACAATGCAACATCATAATTTGTTGGTGGTTGGGGGGCCAGGGAGATGGCTCAGGGGAAAAAGCGCTTCCCTGGCAAGCGCAAGGGTCTGAGATCAATCCCCAGTTCTGCAAAAAAAAAAAAAAAAAAAAAAGTGAGGATAATTTCTTGGTGGTGTATGTTTTCTAATGCAAATAAGAGACCTATTTTCATTATTAGTACCAGGAAATAATTCTTGTTCCATGAGATATGCAAATTAAGTTGCAGAATAAAATGGGATGAGATGCAAAGTTTCAAACTTCCTTCCTGTATCAGTGTCCACCACATGAGTATGTGGTAATTTCCCGTGTGTGCTGGCTGAAATGATCATCGTGACACCAGAAGCAAGCTTTAGCTGAACCAAGGTCCTGAGCTGCACTGAAGAAGGTAAAGGGTTAGGAGGGCTGTGGGGGTGGGAGAGAAACCTTTACTCCTTTAAATAGTATATTTTGACCCAAGGTTAGCATAAAAAGATATGATACTATGTTACCATAGCAGTATACTCTTGTATAAACAATATTTTTTTTCTCCTTTACTTTTAGTTTTGTTTTGTTTTGTTTTGTTTTGTTTTTTGACTGGGTCAGGCTGCCTTAAGGGTGGGTCTGCTAAGGCAGGTGGAGGTGGGGATGGAACCACAGTATCCTGTGCCTGACTTTTCCTGAGCAGGCACTTAAGCAACTGAGCTAACCGGTAAGCCTCCTCCCCTTTACTTTTAGAAGAATTCATCAACCTTTGACAATTACAGAATTTGTCCCCCTTAGAAAGTCTTATTTCATTCATGTGTACTAATATTGCTCAAAGCAAATCACTTAACAAAGCTCAAAATTGAGATGTATAGTTCACTCCCCACCACACACACACACTAGAAACTCTACAGAGTTATAGAGTCATAGGGTTAATATCTGAAGGTAAAGCTCTATAATAGGGAACAACTAAAAGATTTGATAAAATAATAACATCTCCCATATATAGTATTAGTTTGGACTTTGAATAAAAAAACATAAGAAGCTTGATGTGGTATAAGAAAGCTGATAGAATGTTTGCAATCAACATGTCTCTAAATCATATCCACTGGGTTTCTTCCTACATTACTTTTAAATTTCTTAATAATGATAACCACTGAATATATAATAAAGGTCAGAGAAAATATGTTAATTAGAAATGAAGAACCTTGAAACCTATTCAAGCTCCATCGCTAAAGGATATAATCATACTTGTACTGATATTTTCCCATCTCTAAAATAGGAATGTTACTTGTTGCAGTTATTCTTTTGTAAGTTTTTATATCAAAAGCATTCATACGCACAGTAGACTTTATAGATAATCAAGAGGATAGTAAAATAACTCAATCATCTAAAAATAATATGCTTTCAAACTTGGGGATAAACTTCTCTCATATTTTATTTCTGTGAACATGTACTCTTTTATTTTTCCTAAAATGCTGCATATACTTTAATATTGTGTTATTGTCAGTTAAATATATAAATAAATTTTATGCCCTTACAGATTATGTAAGTACCACATTAGACTCACTTTATTATAGTACACATTTAATCTCTTATTTTTGTGAAATTAATTTGCTTTTAGTCTTTAAAATCAGGTGTGCCTTAAAATTAAATATTATTATTAAAATAGTCATTATAATTATAGAATTTGAGAAATTGAAGAGCTAAAATACAAACATTTAATGATGATGTACTTCATGCCATTTCATGTTTAGAATTTTAAGTTATTTCACTTGAATAACTTTTCAACCTAGTATTAAACTCTGTGGGCTTTAGTCTGTGAAGTCCAAATGTACAACTTCTTGGTAGCTTTGTGAAAATTTGTCTTTGACTCAGTTTGTCGCCTGTAAGTGAAAATGATAATAATAGCATTCACATCTACACAGATTTGTAAAGATTAAGTAAATAAACACATCCAACATGTTAGATCAATAGTGAATATTCAATAAATATTAGCTATTATTTTGTCTTTCAATGACTAAGGCTTCTAATAGCCGTTCTATTAAAATACACATTCACAATGATTTCTACTTCTTTGATTTGTACTTTATGTAGAAATAAAATAAGATCCAAACTACTTTATTTAACTGAAAGCCTTTTATAATAAAGCAACCCTTTGGTTTTCTCATCTATATGACAAAGTTTGTAACACGATTTTTCTCCTTTAGAAATGGTGCTAAATGGTTCATGTGAAGCACTTAGCTCATTGTCTCAATGCATGATGGATCCTCAGCTCATGATTATAAGCTCTGTTATCTCTTTTCTCTCTTAGCAGCTGCTGTTTTATTAGATCAAGTTTACTGCTTTTATAGCTTCATTATCTGTTGTTATACTTTATATGAAGTAGGGACACAATAAATATATCTTTAATAGTTGATAAATCATGTTAAATTGTTACGAATAGTATCATATTTACGTACTCCAAATAAACATAAAATACTTTTCTATGGCATTTTTTTAATTTTTTATTTTATGGAAGGCTCTACAGGATGTACAGGGTCTCACTACTAGATCAGACTCATAATGATCCACCTATTTACAGCCTCCCAAGAGCTGGGGTTACAGGCATGCCCAGTCGCAATTGCCATCTCAGCAAGCCCCGGAGGCAGGGCCGGCAGGTCTTTTATGGCAGTAGTAAAAGAATTCTGCATAGTTGATCCAACTTTAACTGAGTTTTCCCTTCTTGCCTTTAAGTTTTCTCTCTTCTTCATTCAGCAGGCTCAAATTGATATCTATGTATGCATTTAAAAATTATTTTGAGAAAAATAATAGCGTTTATAGAGTGATGCTGCTATTAGTTGATGATACCAAGGCACCAATGAAAAGTGTATTTTTTAAATTCGGTGTGTTCTTGTTTGTTAATTTTTAAAGCCAATCCAAACACATAAAGAAAAGACTCAAATTTTGCCAATTTGAAAAGAACAAAAACAGCTAAAACCCTCTTTTATAATTTCTAAGCTAGTATGTGAATATTACAGACAAAAGATTGCACATGAAAGCAGTTTTTAAAAAATAAGGTTGCTTGCTTTTCTTTAGTCATTTCAAAAGTCTTTGTCAGATATGAAAAAGAAATATACTCAAAATGAAGAGTAAATACAATTAAAAGAGTTCCTTGCCTTGACATATAAGCTTCTTATAGATGAAAATTTGTATAAATTTAATACTATGAAACTTAGGCTTAAAAGAAAGAATTAGAAAGAGTAGGCAGGGAGATAAAGAAGTTTGATATTTATGAGTAGACTTAGAAAATGATAGCTAAATGAAATGACATTAAATCCTTAATTGCTTCTGATAGAAAAGTTTTAGACCCATCTTTTTTTATACCAAGATTTGTCTCATATTTGGCTCACAATAAGTCTCTTTTTAATAGTTCATTGATGAATGAATGAAATTGGGTAGGCTACTCTAGTTGGTTATAGGTATGAGCTTTCTGGTAGCAGGACTAATTAAGAACTCAATTGATTCATCATGGAGATCAAATATTTACTGAACACCTAACTTAAATTCATTCTTTAGACAATAATTTAAGGTAGTGGCTGGAGATTTACATTTTTCAATATTTACAGGTGAGTGGCTTCTATAAGTCTCAGTATTTCCCTATGTTAAGTGAGGATTATTATTAATATCCACTAATGTAGGGGTATATAAGGAAAATTGCAGGAGCTAATTCCATTTGGCAAAGCTACTGACATATAGCAGGTGTTCACTAAATTTTAGGTATGTGTAAAAATATATTACTTATGAGTAAATAATTACCATGATTTATTATGAAAAATATATTAACTAGTGCATGATATTGCAGTGATACCTAGGACATCTAAGAGATTTTATTCATTTATTTGTTTATTTATTTAATGTACTTGGGGATTGTACTTGCCAGCAGGTTCTAATGCTGCTGAGCTATCTCCCTAGCTAAGAATTTTGCATTATATTGAATATTTGGAAATCCCTACACAAGACAACAAAGGTACATATTGGTAATTTCTTTGAGGAGAAATACAATCTTATCAGGGAAAGGAATTATACATATTAGGAAATAAAAATCAGTAAAAATAAATCTAATGTTTATTAATCATTGAACCTTCCATTTATCTCTAATGTGCACTGTCCCATTTAACCCTCACACATGAGCAAGAAATTGGTATCACTATTCCTGTGTAATAGGAGAAAGCTAAAGCACAGAATATATAAGCGCTACTAATATATGGAGCTTAACACTTATATCAGTCTGACTCCAGAGCCAGATGTTTTATCTACTTTATTATTCAAAAAAGGCTATGTACAAATAAGTGCTCTTATTTCACTTATTTTAAGTGCTCTGAGCTGATCGACAGGATGAGTGTCAGGGAGAGAAGGAAGCCTGAGTATTCAGGAACCAAAATCAGTTGTACCCCTATGTCTATAGTCCTGCTTTTGCAGTTTCATTCATGAGAGGTCAACCAGGCTGAAAATGTTAAATAGCAAATTCTAGAAATAAACAATTCACAATTTTTCAATTCTGTGCTGAGTAATGTGATAAAATCTCATGCTTTCCCAATGTGTCTATCCCATAACATGAATCATCCCTTTAACAAGTGTATCTGTGCTGTATATGCGACCTGTTAGGCACTTGGTGACTTGCCTTTCAGGTTGCCTGTCATTGCATCACAGTGTTAATGTTCAAGTGACATGTATTGTACTTAGTAGGTGCCTGAAACACAAAAGTAGTGATGCTAGTAATTTGGGTATTCTAAAGAGAAATTGTAAAGTGCTTCCTTTAAGTGAAAAATTTAAAGCTTTTCCTAGGTATGAATGTGTAGGAAAAATCAGAGTAAACAGTGTTGTAAAATATCAGTGGTTTTAGCCATTCTCTGCGTTCTGGAACATATCTCTGTCATATTCTATAAGGGAAGAATACTGTGATTATCGTATAGTATATACTGGCTTCCTAAACCTGGATCTGAATCCCCTATATTCTAACTACGTTATCTTGAGCAAGATTCTAATCTCTTTGCTCCTCTACCTCTATTTCTTCATCAATAAAATAGACATAATAATATAGCCCAGTACAGTTGTAAAATTTTAATGAATTAATATATGTGATTACATAGTTCTTAGTATATCTAAGAGTTAAATACATGTTAGCTATACTAATGACACTATTGCACTTTTGCTGATTTTGTATTATTAGTGACTTGCCTGCTTGGAATTTTTCTTCTTCTTGAGCTCCACTTAAAATTTTAAATAAGTCTAATATTTCCAAGATTTGAAATATTAGAATACTTAAAGCATGGTTCATCTTTTAGCCCAATGGCTGTGCTTCAACTAACATGATTGGAAAACAAAACATATCAGACGATTTAATTATATATTTAGTGAAAGAAATTCAATAAGAGAGTCTGCATGGTGGATTCAAATGATATTTTTTTCTTACTGCCCATTGATATTTCCCAGTTAGCCTCATTAAGAAAACAATAATTTCTCATAAAAATTGTCATTCTCACATCTTCTAGACATTTAAAAAATTACAGCAGCTTTAATGCAGTGTTAGGGAGTCTAAGTAAAAGCTTATGTTGTCACATTCCACCCATGATATTAAAGGAACAATAATGTGTTTAGTAGCTTAGTATGTAGAATTCCCCCATCCCCCAAAAAAGTACAGTAATCTTATATGTGGGAAGAACATATAAGACAAACATATTTACTGACAAATAAACTACAAGGAGACTTTATTCTAAGCCGTGTATTTCAGACAATGCTATCAGTTTTTCCACTTTGATGAGTTCAGCAGGACTTGTGATACAAGGGCATGGTTATGGTATTAGTGATACAGAAGGGAAGATACCTGTCGAGGTAAGATGGAGGTTTAGAATGTTTAAATTAGAAAATATTATAGGAAACACTTAACTGATGTGCTCTCTGCCATTAAACCTGGCAGAAGTAGTTTTCAGGCATCCTGGATTTCTTTTTAGAGATCTCCTGAAGCCAGAAAAGTGTACCAGACAACTCATGCTGTGTGTGGATATGTGTGTGTATTTATGTATGTATTGAAACATGTATCACATGTAAGACTTTGCAGTATTATTGTGAATCACATAGTGGTTTTCTATAAATCAAAAGGTACCTCCAGCCTTTACTAGTTCAGGACAAGAAAATCATTTACAACTCTTACTTTTTAATTTTTTACTTTATTCTATTTTTTTCTGACACTTAACACTCTACTTATAGTTAAATTAAAGTTGAATTTCTGGTTTTATAAGATGTTTTGAGTTATAATGATTGACTGCTTTCTGATGCTGCATCTTGGTTTATACCAGTTTCCATTTAATCAATAGTAGATTTTAAAAATGTAAATCTTTGAGACTAGGAGTTAATAATTTAAAATAGAGCAAGATACTATATGCTTGAATAGTGGAGTCATCCTGTGGGTTTCTTTGTTGTTGTTTTCCTTTTCTTTCCAAATACTCAACTACAAACTTTATTGCTTGGTAGTACAGTACCTCTTTACTTACATATCAAAACTATTTTGTATGTGAGCTACAAAACAACCAGAATTAAAACTTGTACAAGCCCCCAATGCCTGTTCTTCACAAAAGAACTTTGCTTGCCTGGTTGTTAGAAAGTGTTTGAATGATTTGTAAAAAGTAGAGTAACTACAGATTTCTCATTAAAATTTCTATAGCCTTTTATTTTACTCTTTTTTATTTAAGAAGTGATTCGTGTCATTATATGAAAGCTCTATATTCATCCCCTTGAACTTCTGATACAAGGATCTTCTTAAAACAAATAGAACAAATTAAGAATTAACGATACCCCAGCACATAAAATTTCTATACAAAATACTTTTTAATGCAGAGAAAAGGTGATCTCCTGCAAATGTTAGTTTCCTCAATTCAAGTTCTAGAAATATACCAAGTTTTCTTGGGGTGTATTTCTCAGAGTATACACTGGAAAGTCAAGCTGATTATAAACAACTACTGAAAATATTTTCTGAAACTCCATATAGTATTAATATTCTCAAAATAGAAAAAGCATTACCCACTAGTATGTGTAAACTATGAACATATTCCAACTAACCAAATGGATAGTTAAGTGCTTCGATAATACTAAATTTTAATAGTTGCGCTGAGATATTTTCTTACAAATAGGAGAGCAAAGTCTCTAAACTTTAGTACTATGACTGAGTTAGAGTTGCAAGGCAGCTGTCATTTTTGTATATCCTGGCTTCCATGAAACATTACTAGTGATCCTTTGCCATTTCAGTCAGTTGGGAACATGGATTTATTTTAATTTTCATCCTTTGTTTCTCCTTCTTGTGATAATAGTTATGAGATACGAAGGTGTAAATTGTTTCTACTTATAATGGTTTTATCCATGTCCCTTGGCAGCCTAAATCTTCTGGTTCATTCATTGATCAATTAAATAGTTTAGATTATTATTATAATAGTTATTATTTTACATTTATATACCACTTTCCTCCATGTCGTTCAATGCATTTTATGCACCTAAATTACCAAAGAGGAATTAATCCTTTTATTACCCTGTAGGGTAGATATAGTCACATAAGTGAAAGTCTACATAAGCCTCGCCTTAAGTATCAAAGCTCTCAGTTGTAACCTGAGCACCCCAGCAAACCTAGTTTGTCTACCTAAAGATAAAATAGAACACTGTTGTCATGACAGGGAATGACAGGAAGCAGGATCTTTAAAAAAATGATCCAGTGTCCATACTTTGGTGTTTTTAACTGCATAGGGAAATAATAGTAATGAGAACAGCTAGGCATTTATGTTTTGATGCAGAGTTCACAGATAAAGTTTCATCTCCATAGCTTTATTTGGTTGACACAGGACAAGTTTGATCAGAGTCCTATATTTTTCTGTGTACAAAAAAAAACCCCTCTTTGGAGTAAATTTAAAACACAGATTCTAAAACATTCTATCCCACAGAGATTCTCAGTCAAGCAGGGTCCCTATATATTTTCCACACCAAGTAACTTAAAGGCAAGTGATGCTAACTCATGCTTTGAAAGACTTGAACTAAGAAACAATTGTTAGTATCTATTCTGCATATCAGAGGATAGTGACTCAAGAAGCAACAGTACACACTATTTGTTATAGCTTACACAAGAAGCCAAGTTTGAGAGCTACAAAACCCATATTCTTTCAATTATATGTATTAAAGCTCTCCTTAGAAAAGTAAGTAAATAAATGAAACAAGTTGAAAATGTAAAGGAAAGGACAATATGGTTGGATATTCATGTGAGACAGTGCACGGCCATTCCAGTGACTGGAATAACCTAGTTATTTAGAAACTCAGTCTGATGATGCCTGAACATGGACCATCATTTGTGGGGCAGGTCTGCACTATTATTTGGCAGTGTGTTTCTTGGTTGTGAAGCTTCCTCATTAGCCAACAACTAGCCAAAAACTCAGTCAACTAACTCAGCAGGATTTGCAATCTTTAATTTTTCACTTTGCCCACAAAATGTATCTTCTCTTTATTAGATGCTGCCACCTATTAAAAATTGGATTTTGCCAGGAAACCAAGAAAAGCTCCTTTAATAAGCTCCTTGTTTATGAGAGTGGACCCCTTATGAGATGGGATGGGTTTAAGTTATTTTTTAATGTGAGGCATTCTTACTCCATTTCTAAGAGAGAAAAATCTAACAGGAAATTATTATGAACAATTTCACTATTATTTTTCAATTTAATATTCCATTTAAGTCAATTTCAGCCATTTTTTTCTCCAATTAATTTTTATTCAGTTTTCTTTAAAAACTGGGACAAGGCATTGAGAAAAACTGCAGAGACATAGTGAACCCAAAGTTTTTAGTCTGTTCTGAACTTCTTATTCAGAAGCATGAGAATTCCATAGTGGGGTTTAGAGGTACTTGTGGGATTTATTTTGGGTTTTCAGAAACCAGAAAAAAACAGATATGTGGTATTACCAGTGGTAAAAATTCCCACACTGTGTAAACTCACACACTCTGCAGTAGGCAATACTATAAGGTACTGAGAGAATGTCTGTGCCCTATTTGTTCTCAAATACGTGAATCACTTAGGATAATTATTGCTGTTCTAGTGAAAAATTTGTGAGTTTCTCTAAAATACCTTTTTCTTCTTGGAAATTGTCTTCTATTTCTGGTTTTTCATCTTCTTAAAACATCACGCTTATTACCAGTGACTGAATTAACAGATATTATTTAGAGTCTAATCTCCTTGTATCAGTGAAGCAAGCTAGCATTCGTTCATTGATAGACACGGGGTACAGGCAGCCACTTGTAAAATGTATCGATTGCGACATTCTTATGAAGTACGTTTTATATCTGTTTCAGAGCTTATCTTTTAGTACTGTCAGATTTGATCCCTCTAAGATCACTTTATACCCAGAATAAGTCAAGATTTTTTCTAGAATCTTAAACTACTTGGTGGACCCCTTTAATAAGAAAGAGTAAAGAACTGTGATTATAAAATTGAATGTAGGGCCTTGGAAAGGAACAGGCAGGTTAAGAGGCCTAAAGTTAAAACTCTATTAAAATCACAGTAAATCTGCCTCTGCATGCCCTTGTTTGAGGCTTTACAAGCATCCTCTTAATAAATATTACTGTTTCATAGAATAACAAGATTATTTGAGGATAATGCCATACTTTAAATGTCTAGTCTTTAGGTTAAAAATAACAAAACACTGTAAAAAATGATGTGAGCTTCACTAACCACCTAACTGATTCCATGTAGTATTTACCTTCATCTATTCAGTCTAACCCTAACATAATGCAGGTCAACAAATACCATTATTCCAGACATCTGTGCATGGAGCCTGGTATTTCAAGCAGTACTTGAGACAATAAACTGCAGGGCAGCAAAAAATGTCAACAGTTCCTTAAAGTTCTTTGTAATGGGATTATAACTGTATTATGAAACTAATATAGAAACTACAGTAGGTTGCATTTGACCCATCTCTTTTCTCAGAGTTGGAAAAAAATGTAAGAGACAGGGCTGCCCCGTAACATTTTGCCTCTACCACCCATTTTTAGAATTCTGTTTCTTATTATTCTTCAGGTATATTAAGCAGATTAATCTTTTTCTCTAGAATAGGTTGTAAGCATTTTGAGAACAGAAGTCATTTTTTAACCTATTTCATTTTCTCTTTTTTAAACCTCTTCTTGTGTCTTGTTGCAGAAATAATTTTTAATGATGCTCTCATACTAGGAAGTATTTAATAGTTCTGAACTGAATTGCTATGCAAACCTAAAATGATCTTCACCCCTCTTCTCCTATCCCTCAGATTCTAGAACTTCACCTTGAGGTAGAAAAAAAACAACATTTTGAACCTCAGTGTAGAAATTTAAACAAAAAAAATAATAAGAGTGACAGTTTTTGACTATTCAGAAATTAGTACATGTTCATTCCCTGTAGCTAAGCCAGTTGTTTTACCTCTTGTTTCCTTGTTGGTAAAACATAGCTTTACAGTGCTTGCAGAAGATGCAACTTCTTAAGGTTACAAGTGCAAAGAAATAAAAGTCAGTTATTCTGAGGTGTTCGTAATTTTAATGCCTGGTACCACTAATCAAGTAAAATTCTAAAGCAAGAGGATGATTGCAAAGATGAGTGAATTTGCACATCACACAATAGCAATGTCCAAATGCTCTTCTAAACATCATTTTCAGGCATACCCTTTCATCAGGAGAATATGTTGCCTCTGACAAGGAAACTGTTAAGAAAATAAAATGGCAGATATTTGAGCTTTAGTCATATTAATAATAGTTTTCACAAGCTTGATTTCTTTATTTTCAAATTTTATTCATATTTGTTCTTCCTTGCATATGAAGCAGCATTTTTCTACAGTGGAGTGGTGCTGGGTTCAACATTTGCAGAATAGTTGTGGTTTACTTAAAAAATAAACTTAGCACCTGCCTTAGAGCTCGTGTTGTGATCTTCTAGCTGAAAATAAGTCTTAAACAGAAATGGTCAGAAACTCATGGTTATAGTCTAACTCATCCTCAGAGAGGAGTGATGTCAGAAGTGTGGCATTATGTTCCATAAGCGTTTGTGATACATATAGAAAGTACTCTGCATAGAAAAATGTCAGTCCCAACAAAATGTTTTTATTACTCATTTGGGCTAGCTTTCACTTTAATGCATTTAGTTTTTATTGACCATTTTTGAAATATCTCAAAATAATGTTGTATCATTTAAAAGACCATCTTATAGATACCCCTTCACCATAATTTAAAAATGACATTGTTCTTGTTAGTTCAATAATATAAAATTCTCTGTTTATAATTATGGCATAATTAGTTAGCAGGCAACCACTTGCAAAACAATTTATTCTACCAGTTTTCTTAGCACTATATCTAGATTTTTCCAGGCATATAGTACAAATGATATTTCTTTAACTTTTATTATTCAACTCAGAATATCCATAGATTAAGTATCTTTAATGTTCTTGTGACTATTAGTTTAAGGCCAGTGAGTCTGGACCATGAAGTTAATACACAGTTTGTAAGAGCAGAGGTAATATTTTGGAACAGATAGTTCTTTGTTTGCAAAGGGTTAGATACTGTCCTGTGTGTTGTGGGATGTTTGCACGTATTCCTGGCCTTTGCCCACTGCATGCCAGTAGCACCCTTCAGATGATTGAAATTGTCTGCAGACATTGCCAATTGCTCCTGGAAGAGGGTAAAAATGGGAAAAATGTCAACCAATTAAGAACCATTGAATTAGTAGTATGCATTACTGCTGTAAATCAAAATCATTATTGTTGTTCACTGGTTTTTTGATGTTCTTGTTTCCATGGAGCAGAGAAAAAATCTGATGAGCATCAGTAGCTCTCAGCTAAGAAGGAAGCTGAGTTCTTTCAGAGAACTGTAATGCATTCTGTTTTTCAATGTTTCATTGTATAGGTAGGCCGCAGCTTTGCCTTTTTTTTTTATTTTTATTTTAATTTTTGGTACCGAGAATTGAACCAAGGGCCTCACACTTGCCAGGCAAGTGCTATACCACTGAGCTACATCCTCAGTCGGCATTTCCTTTAATGATATGTGTCAGAGAAAAAATTCTAACATTCATCAAAGATATATATTTTATACTTTTAAATTTATTTATTGGCGTCCTCATTATGACGATCTTTCTGAGAGGCAGACCAAGCAGACACACTGCTGTTGACTTCACTAAATATTCCTTTCAACATTTACCTGCTGTAAATAGCTTAATAGTTTATATTATATCCTTATAATATATAAGGATATAATATATATATCCTTATATATATTATATATATTATATTATATCCTTAGCATCTCATTAAAGAGAAACCTGGTGAAAACAGCAAGTAAATCTGTGTTGGTGTCCAAGCAGTAGGATGGCAATATCACCATGCACTTCTTTAGAAGGTCAGAGTCCAGAAATAAAATTGGAGATTATTTGGCAAACAAAGAAACTAAAGGTCTGCCTAACTTTGATTTCAACAAAGAGCAGAGAAAAAGACAGAGAGAGAGAGAGAGAGAGAGAGAGAGAGAGAGAGAGAGAGAGAACAAAAATAAATTTAATTGAGACTATGAGACTCATTTATATAGGGCTGAAGGTGCAGCTCTGTGGTACTGCACTAGCATAACCCATAACCTGAGTCCTAGGTTCAATCCCTAATATCTCAAAAACAGAAAAAAGAAACAAATTCATTAATCCTCATAGTAGTCATAGGAAGTACTGTTACTATTCCATTCTCGTAGAGGAAGAACCTGGGAAACTGAGAAATTGAGTAATTTTCTGTCAGACACACAGCTTGTAATATATGAAGTGGAAATTCTAAATCAAGTACTGTGCCAGATCCATCATCTCTTGAAGTCCTTTAAAATGTTAAGAATTTAAAGAGATATGGTAGACTTGATTTCAAGAATCTATAGATTATCTAAAAGAATACATGAAGAAAATAATCTACTCTTTAGGTTTAAGGAAATAGAATGATTTGAGAGGCTTGTGTATTTAATAATCAGCTATTTTAAAATTGTAGGACATAAAGATATATTCTACCTTCACAATTTTCATAGTGTCTCAGAACTGTTGATGGAGTCTCAAAGTGTCTTATAATCCCCATTCCCATGTGAAAATCTAAAGAATATTATTTTGCTCTTGAGTAGCATTTGCCCACAACAGATAATAAATTCCTACTCTTCATTAGCTGGGTAAGTGCAGATTACTAACACATGTTTCCAGAAAACATAAGAACTCAGGTAAAATTTCATATTTTCTTTTCTTAAAAAGTGTATATCTCTTAGCATTTTTATACTATTCCCACTACACTATTCCTAGAACTGTGACTTACACTTAAGATTTCTGATTCTTATTATTTTATAAAAATCAATATTAACTAACAAATGCCTTTAATTTTAATTATGTCCTGATAATATCCAGTAACACCTTTTTTGATTATTTGTAAATTGTAATAGAATGCCTAAATGATATTTCACTCAATTATGTAAATAGTGACCTGAGGTTAAATCAGAGGAAGCAAGAAAGAAGCAGAGAACTGAACAATTTAAAAGTAGAGGATAGGTCCACTTCTTCTCAAATATGTTTAACCATTGTGGCCTGCAGTGAGATTACATTTTGGTTCACAGTAAAGTTATAAATCCACTGGTTATCTTTGAATCTAATATTTTCTATGTTTCTAGAAATAATAAACTATGTGTATTTAGTCATTCTTTTAAAATTTTCTTTACATTTTGCTGCACTTATCAAACTTAAAGTTAACTTTTGTGTATGTGTTGAGAGTCATTAAGTGAGGTTGAGGAATGAAATTCTGATGCAGTTTTAAATATGTACAGAAATTTTTGTTGTCATATATTTCATAAATATTCTAGAATATCATAGTAGCTTTTACTGATTTCTAATAATATTTAAAATTAATGTTGCCTAGCCTACGTCCTTTTTTTTTTTTTTTTTTTTTTTGGCAGAACCGGGGATTGAACTCAGGCCCTTGCGACTATGTCTGTTTTTGGTATTTATATCTCACAGGAAAATGTATTGGTAGTCCATCTGTCAGAAAATCATTGCTCTGTGTGATTTTCACTCATAGAGATGAGATGCCACATTTTCCATAGTCTGCCCCATTTCTAAACAGAACACTTTAAAAAGAGAGCCAGCTAGTCATCAAATATTCCAGGTCTTCTAAGATTCCTTTTAATATTCCTGTTCTTTTCTTGCAGATGAAGAGCACAGTTCCTCTTTTTTTTTCCTTTCTGAGGTCCTCAACAGTTTATCAATCCCTGATATATATATATATATATATATATATATATATATATATATAT
>NDGM011111122.1:478-11243 GCA_002564305.1 Octomys mimax | reverse complement strand
CGAACTCTAGAATTCTTAAGGAAAACTATTATGAGAACTAAAATAAACCTGAGAACTCATCTTGCCCCGCTCATGTTCTAAATGTTTCCGTCACATTCTGGGATCTTACCTAAGAAAATCATTTTAGGAGGAACCACGTGATTTAACCACGCAGTAGCTCCCCTGTCCCTCACCCCCACACCAGGGACTGAATCGAGAGATGTTGCATTAAGCTGTATTTCCAGTACTCTGTATTTCTAAATTCCAAGACAGTCTCACTAGACCACTAAACTGCCCGGGCAGAGTGTGGACTTGGCATGCCTCTGCCGTCAGTCTCCCTGAGTACCGAGATTACAGGTGTGTGCCTTGGCATCCGCTGAAGGGAGTAGCTGTTCTCTGAAACAGCACATTGCGTAGGCTTCCTGAGCTCTGGATTGTCCGCTGAGGGAATGCTATGCTGTTTCTTTACAAATGACTCAATTCTGATGTGAACACAAGAAAAGAAAATGACGGAACAGTATCATGACAGAAAGGAAACCAATCCTTCAAGGGGATGAGTGAAGAGCAGGTTCACTCCTGGATTCCCTGTGTCTCAGTCACGCTCGGCTGTCATTTGCTATTTAGCATGAACTGGTCGTTCAGTCTTCAAATTAAAGAAGTGACACCGCTGAAGCAAGGCTAGGAATGTAAACATGCAGGCAGGTAAAGTGTGCAAAGTGTCGGAAACTGGGACAGCCTACCTTCCTGTTACTGAGACGTTTTCTTGCACAGGTTTCTGAACAGCCCTACGATGTGCAGGTTATCCGTGTCTGTTAACAGCCGGGTTGCTTTGTGTGTTTTGTCGAATTCATAAGCTCCAGTTTAAAGTAAGCAATGGTATTGTTGGTGGTTTTCTCTCCCTCAACTTCTCGTAAATATTTTTTCATTTTGTATGTTTTGATGAACCGCTGCTGTCTATTATGCTTGAAAGTGTGAGCTGAGTAGGAAAACGTGCTTCAGCCTATTTCTCACAGAATTCCTTCGACCCCTCTGATATGTTACCTCCGTTGTTCATCCTAAGAGACATGCATGGTAAAGTTTGACACCTCATACTGAAAAATGAATCTCTGATATCTATTCTACTACAGTGTTACTGATATTTTATTTGATGAATATCAGCGTAATTGATCACAGATGCATGCACTGTTCCAAGCTTAAAGAAAGGTTCTTAGAATTTTCACTTTAATCGACCATCCATGGGATTCCAGCAGGATCTGAATTTTGGGGCACGGCTAATCTAGCATCGGCTATCACTGCCTCAATTTTTTCCCCACTAAAAAAGCAAGCCCTTTACTTTAAAAACTATATTTTAAAATAAAATTATAGTTTTAGAGCTGAACCAACTTAACTATTTTGATGTGCAACTATGTTTTTCAAAGATCTATTTTTAAAGAACCTTTCATTGCTAAAAGCCATGAGCACATACAAAAGCAAGTAGTACAAAGAATTCATTGGCATAAAAATTATTCCAAGCTCATGACATACTATTCCCGGCTTTGTCCTGAAATAAGTCTTTCCTATAAGAAGACTGGTTCTTTTTATGGAATAATATTATTTAAAAACTAAGATACTATATTTCATTTGAAAGATGATGTATCCAGATCCAATGTGTTTTTTTTTTTCTATTATTACCCTGGTGCCAAACTTTTAATTATACAAGCTTTATTGTGTGGTCTAATTTCTTGTAGATCTAAGTGCCCTTTTCCCACCATCAGATATTTTTAAGAATTGCATCAGATAGTCTTGCTTGTCTACTTTCCAGGTATATATTGCAATTAGCTCTTCCATCTCTAAAATGTAGCAATTGACTTTGTTGGGTTTAACCAAGTTACTTAACTAAGATCACCTCTGTGAAGTTGCGTCTTCCTATATTTGCTATATGCCCAAGGAATAAACTTACTGTCCCTGTATTACATTTCTATATTGTTATGCACATGGCAAAAGTTATGTAGTTTCCAAATTTTTCTATTTAAATTGGATATTTCCTAAAAATTAAATTATTTGGGAAAAGGACTAAGAGAAGAGAGGGGAAAGAGATGAATAAAGAACTAAAATGGGGGCCAGTGAGATAACTTAGCAGACTAAGTGCCTACTTTGGCAAGCTCAGGGACCAGGGCTCAATCCCTGGTCCCACATGCCATGCCAGCCCCAACCCCCAGGGCACACTGAGCCATCAAAAAAAGAGAAGAAAAAATAAAAGAAAAAAAGAACTAAAGCAGTATATACATGTCCCAACTCCCAACAAGGAATATGAACATTAGGTATGCTAACATGTACCAATAAAAAACAAATTAAGCAAAAAAATTTATACATTAAATTCTTATAGGTGATATTTTCTTCTTAGATATAAGCCTTGTCAACATTGACAAAATAATGTTGTTAAACTTACCTTCATCTCACTAAATATGCATTTTATTTGTGTTACTACAAATAAAGTTATACTGCCTGTGTTTTAAAGATATGAATAGGACAAGATGCTGCTATTATTTATTTGTTTGGTTTGGTTTGGTTTAGTTTTTGTTTTATTTTTGATACAAGGTCTCACTACGCAGGTCAGACTTATAATGATCCTCTTGTCTCAGCCTCCCCTACATTGAGACTACAGGAACACACCACCAACCTCAGCACTGTACGTGGTACCAGGGCTCAAACTTAGAACCTTGTGTTTGCCAGGCAGGTGCTTAGATTGCTGACTTAGCTCTCCAACCAGATGCTGCTATTGTTGAGGCTGTATTACAAGCCATTATTATTTTGCTAATAATAGGTTCCTTTCCAAACCTCGTCATTTTCTGGCAACATAGCCATTTATGTCATACAGAGTATGCAAATATTTTTTGCTTGACAAGAAAAATACATTCTTGTAACAAAAATGGCAAGTTCCATGAAGGAAAGTAAAACTGGAAATTTCATTTATTTTCATTAATTTTATTAACATCTAAGAATGAGTTGCCTTTTATTATCTTTTTTTTTTCTTCTTGATAATAGATAAAGCTAAAGAAACTTAAGCTGTATGAATGAATATGTGACTTTTCCCAGTTGTTGCTATAAAATTGTTACTGTTTCTATATCTCATTTCAACAAAATCTCCATTTCCTTTATTTTTATTTTTTGTTTTCTTGAGACAGGGTTTTGCAATGTAGTCTAGGCTGGTGGCCTTAAACTCCCTATGCAGCCCAGGTTGACCTCAAACTCAAGGTGATCCTCTTGCCGAAGCATCCCAAGTGCCAAGATTATAGGTGTGCACCAACATACCAGGCTTTCCTGTACTTCTTTACTGCAATATACTATAAGTTTATGACAGAGTTAATCTGTGAGTCTGTGTCCAGATTGACTCAGGTTGTACACAATAGGATTACTATGTATTAAATTGCCAATGAATACTTAGGAACTTATTATTATGTCATTTTAACCTAAAAGATAGATTACTATAGACCATAAAATAAGACCTATATTTCAATGGGCATGTGAAATAGTATAAAAGGAAAATATGAAATTATATTGAAGACAAGAGAGATAATTGTTCTATGAATTAGAACTTATTATTAAATAATTTTCATGAAACTAAATCAAATTTTTAAAAATAGAAAAATTATGGTTCCCCTTATGGCCACAGCCCTTCATGTTCAGAATTCTGAATATGCATATTCAGATGCTCTTTGTTGCATTAATAAGCACATAAAATATGTATTAATCAGAACATTCAGTGAAATTATTTATTCTGTTTAACACTGTTGTTAACGAAGAACTGAAGGAGATAAAAATAGTATGAGTTAATATTATTGGAAATAATTCTAACCAATTTTAATGTCATGATCTAAAATAAATTAATCAAATACTTTGGAAAATGTAAGTCTCTGACAAATTACTGATGCTTCTGGAAATGCAAATTCTCCTTCAGAATAATGAAGTTATGGGAAGATCATATCAAAACACATATTCAGCTTTAGGACTGAAGAGTATCATTATTATTTTCAGATAAACGTGGCATTGCAATTATACTTCAGATTGTAATTTTGAAACTGTTAAAATGAAAAGGAGTATATGTCACCTTCATCTAGAACAAGTACAGCAATCTGGAACACGCAGGGCCATCTGAACAAGTAGAGCTTAGAGCAACTCATGTAGTCTAAACAAGAAATGTAGTCTAGATTCTAGCTCAGTGTAGGACGTGCTAGGCCACTAACTGCAGGCCTACCTGGAGTGGTCAGTGTAGTCTAGACCAGCGAGTATAGCCTTGCAAGAGGCCTGTAGCACTCAGGCTGAAGCAGCAGTGACCTCTTGCAGGACAGTCTGTACTGAGGGCTTCATTTCCTTCTGCTTTCGAATCTCAAAATATCTAATGGTAGAGTTCGGTTAATTTATTCTGATGTGAGGGCCCACGCTTATAATCCCAGTGCTTTGGAAGCTGAGGAAAGAGAAATGCCGTGAGTCCAAGGCCAGCCTGGGCTATGTAGTGAGGTTCTGTGTCAAAATAAAACACAAAGAAATTTATTCTGTTCTTTTGATGTCCTAGAGGTATTGTTTGTTGAACTAGGATAAGAAATTGTCTTATTTTATTCAGCCATTCCTGAAAAATTTATGGTAGTCTTGGAACATTGATGTCTATTTCACATATAATAGACTCAGATTACCTTTTTGTTAATGTTAAATACATTTACTTTCTATGTATGTGCCTGGTAAGAACCTACCAAGGAGAAGGCTGACGTTTCTGCCATGAAAGAACTCAACATATAAATATGACCATGGTGGGGCATCCATCTCACAGAGCAGAGTGTGTAGCACTCCAGTGAACCACAGCGCTCATAGCCTTTTCCTGAGGATTAAGTAAACTTTGCTGCATAAGAGATATTTGAATTATTCTGAGGGATTACTAGAAATTTTAAAGCTAAGAAAATGTTAGAAAGGAAATTTTGATGAAAAGTAATGAAACATTAAAAAAAAAATGTGAAAATGAAAGAGTTCCAGGGAGCTGTAAGCAGGGCACTGATCTCGTAGAGATGATGTTGATGGCGAGATGGAAACAAGTCAGCAACCCCAGAGCTGCCCACGTCAGGTCCACGTGGTTTCTGTGAAAAGAGGCTGAGACAGCTTTTGCTTCAGTTCCTGTCTCTGGAGCCTGGGGTTAAGTCAGGCACCAGAAATAGGTTTAGGATTTCGAATGCAGAAGCTATAGCTGATCATCAGGCTGTGAAGCTAGGTGTGCACCTATTTAATCCCCTACCCCTATAAAGGTTGTCACTTTGCTTCATTCCTAGTTGCCATGGGAAAGGATCCAGGTTAGCAACTCTCTCGGCTCCAAACAAATCTCCTCCCCTGATCTTCAAGTCCTAAGTGAGGGCGCATGCTCAGGATGTCAACCTACTTTTAGAGGTAATCTGACTGGTTGGCAGTGGATGCAGTGAAAATAAGATGCAGGCCCCAGTTTCTCCTCATGGATCCTGGTATTTCCTTTGCGTATTTCAGATTCTCATCCAACTCTGATCCCTTTGACTTCTAACAACTTCAGCCCTCCTACCAGCAGCATAGGCAGCAGCCTCCCATCAACCACTTCCCCAGTGTATCCTCCTATACACGAGGTCATCTCTATAATAAGTCCCTGTGCCACAATCAGTGACTTCTGCTTGTTTGGCCTTTATTTATAATACCATGAACTCCATTATTTAAAGTTTACAAAGAAGTAACATGCATATGACTTTTCCTTCCTAAGAAGTTCCATAAATTGAAGCAGTGTTTTCAACCTGTGGTGGACACAGGAAAGAAAGATAACAGGTCATTCTAGTTAAGAAATTTCAGTGTACAACAGGACCTGAAGAAAGAGAAGTTCATTCCTCCTAGAAAAAAAAAGAAGTAGGGAGTAAGTGGGATGGAGATTTATTCACATAGATTAAGGCTGAAAATATATCTTTATTGCAGGCTTGGTATGTAACTGAGCCTCACAAGAATGATCATCTTTCTTTTTGTAATCTTATTTATTTATTTGGTCTTGATATGCAGCTTGGACTCATAATGATCCTCCTGTCTTAAACTTCCCAGTGCTGGAATTACAGATGTGCACCTACACTAGGTTTCGGTGGCCAGCTCAGCACCCAGGGCCTGGAGCCAGCACAGCATGTTATACCAGGTATTGAGCATGGGTCCTCGTACTTGCCAGGTAGGCTCTTAGATTGCTGAACTGTTTCCCCAGCCCATGATTATATTTGTTTGTTTATTTGTTTATTTGTATTTTAGAGAAGGGTCTACAGGGTGTTCAGCATCTCACTACTAGATTGGACTCACAGTGATCCGCGTGTTTACAGCCTCTCAAGTGCTGGGATTACAGGTACATGCCACCACACCCACTCTCAATTGCAGTCTCAGCAAACCTTGGGGTAGGGCCAGCATGGCAGTCCTGGGGATTAAAGCCCTGGCCCCTGCCACTGCTTGCAGGCATTTTAATCTGCTGAGCTATTTGGCCAGCCCCCAAGATTATCTTTTCATGGGTGTATTTCTTCACCTCCAAAAAGTAGTAGTGAGTGCTGCGAGTGATGTTGCAAAAAGGTCTTCTCTTGGCTCTTTCTTCTGAGAGGCCCACCGCATCTTGCCACATCTACTTTCTCAGTTTTAGTGTAACTACCAAGCTCCCATGCAAAAGTTTAACATGTTTGACAAATGTATTTGTTTAATACCACCATCAGATATTGATGATTGCTTCAAAGCCCCTGTCTTTCAGGCACTTAAATTTAGCTCACCGTTAATCTCAAGCTCAGTCATCTGACTCCTTTGCTTTATTTAGTTGATGAATAAAAAGATAAGACAAGCAATTCTAGCACAATTTTTTCAAATCTAAAACTATATTTATATACTGTTATTTTATACCCTGAACAATAAATAATTATTTGGAGTAGAAAGATGTAGCAAAAGATTGAGTAGGCATTTTTGACAATGCCTTGTATTAACTGTATGTGTGTGTGTGTGTGTGTGTGTGTGTGTGTGTGTGTGTGTGTTTGTGCACAGTCAATAACAATCTCAGGAGGTAGAATTATTTGTCTTTTGCCTACACACTGGAAAGGAAGTAACTGCTTGTATTGACAATAAACTTACAGACAACTTGTCTCTAATCATCCAATCAAATCTGCTGTTTTATTTTGTTACATAAAAATCAAGGGCACAATTAAGAAATCAATGATGATTATTTTACAGCAAGTACAGTTGTCTGGCATGAAAAAAGTCTCTGAGAAAAAAGAAATTTAATTTAGGAATGGCCATAGGCCCCTCCTGAAGCTAAATAGCAGTAAAATTGGTAGGCTTATTTAGAGAATGGCAAAGCAATTTCTCTCATTTGTTGCAGAGTAGCTCTGCTGAGAAGATAACAACATCTACCTTCTTTGGAGATAAACACTTCTAAGAAGAATACAAAAATTAGGAAAAAAAATTTAGTTATGTATACCAGCCTTTCTTCATTAGTAGTCTGTATGTTATCCTGCACGTGAATGGAGGATGATGATGCGTATAAAATAAGATGCTGATATTCCACTGTAAATGTAGTAGTGAGCTAATCAGTCACAGAGCAGTACAAAGTAAGAAAGAAGTATAGTTGGAAAACATTAATATATTGCAGCATAATTACATGAAAGAGTTATCTTATTCACACAGTGTGTGTGTGTGTGTGTGTAAGGGTTGATAAAGTCGTATTAGGGACCAATAAGATGTAAGCATAGCTCATTTAATTTCCAGTAGTCTTCATGAAGAACACAAGGTTGGAGTGCTTTTCAACAGAGATATGGGTAAAGGAGGAATAATTTGAACAAATATCAAAATATTTTGAAAGGCATATCATGCTTTGCTTAATACTCCCACTACTAGTTATTTGTCATAATAATTAGAAGTGTAGCTACAAAAATTTCCATTACAATGCTAATTAGACTATCTAACAAATTTTGTCATCCAAACAATCAACTGTGGAGGTTTGTTTGAATAAACTGGGATGGCAATGTGCCAAGAAGTCCTATGGGCTTGTCTCCTATTCCAATAATGTTTGCGCTAAACAGATGTGGGGACAGCCCTTTTGTGTCCTCTGACTATCCTTAAACCACTAGGTGCCGGCCTTGACGGCCATCTAGGCCATCTTCTGTGTCTTGGACCAGCCAATGCTATTTTTTGGGTGATTGGGTTCATCTTGCCCATACATGTGAGCTTACAGATCTGCCACAATTATTCCATTAGGGAGAATGCCCCCATCAGCCAACTGTTCAGGCTGCAGCTGCAGACTTTCTCTACCTGTTTCTTATCTCGGCTTCTCCTTCTACCCTGATGACGTAGCTCGGCAATGGGAGAGTGGATAGCTGCTCCTGGAATCACTGGAGAAGAGAGTTAAGAACTCAAGCATCCCTTAAGGAATGATGGCCACATGGGCCACAACTTCTCCTTAGATGGGAAGAAAGCATGCAGAGATGAAGAAAGTAGAGCACTGCATGCCAAGGTAGGGGCTTCCCTGCCCTGGAGAAAAGCCAGAGCTTGCTCCTTTTAGATCTGCATGCCCAAGTTCTACTTGCACAGACTTCATCTTGGTGTCTTCCTGAAGAACCAGTCTCCAGATGAGGAGATTAAATTCATCAAGGAAGATGGACTACCCCTGAGTAAGCCCCATAGGCTGGGCCCAGTGAGAAACTCTGAAAAGCTCACCCTCCAGCAGCACAAAGTCCCTGAGGACTCTGGTGGGACTTGCAGAAACCGGCCTGCACCTCCTGGTGTCCTAGCTCCTGCAAGAGCCTCCCCCACAGCCACTAGGCAGCTTTACAAACCACCCACAGTCCTTCCCCAAGCTTTCAATCAGAAGAGAACAGTAAAGTGCTTTTCAGAAAACTAAAGAGATCCTCGTATATCTGAATCACATTTCAGCTGAGTAGTAAAATAGTATTTGTTACTAATAATAGTTTAAAATGTATTGTTAAAAAAATACACTCAGTCGAACATATAAAATGTAGTCTGTGTGTGAGAGAGAGAAAGAGACAGACAGACAGACAGACAGACAGACAGACAGATATATCTTGAATTATATACCACCAAGTTGTGGGAGGGGATTCACTTTTTTTGCACTTCCTTATTACATAAACCTATTGTTTCACATATAGAAATGAATACTTTTCACTTTAATAACAGACAAGAGAAGAATACAATCCATTTTCAAGGACAGAGATGACTCAGTCTTTGCATCTGGGACTCATGTCACATACAGGGTCTATGGAAAGTCCATGTCACTGTTGCCTCTTTAAAGGGAATGGTTCTTAGTCATCATTATTTTCAATTTTCTCCCCTCTAGCTTATTCTTTATTATTCTTTAGGTGTGTGACCCCATATTTTGTTTCGTATATAGACATATTTTCCTGTACTCCATCCAGTGGATGGGTGTGGGTGGATATAGGGTCAGGTTGCCTCTGACTAATGACATATTCCTCAAAGGAATCCTGGCCTTTCCAGGTAGCAGAAACAGCTGTTTTGGGAAAGGGGATCATGCGGAGTAGACACATGAGGGCTTGGGGAAAAGCTGTACTGAAAATACGCACAGAATGAAGGACAAAGGGAATCTGATTTAAAATTAAGTCTTTGCAAGGTAGCTCAGGCCTGGGATTTAGGGTGACACTCTAGTCCATGCATGAAGGGTCCAGGTTTCAGGCAGCAATCAGACTGAAGACAACTGGCATTCAGCCCTGGCAAGGAGCAGGGACAGAGGGCTATTTTTTGAATGAGCCAGCCAGAGAGTACCTTGTGCTAAGCAGGAGCTGGATTAAGTGTGTGCATGCTTTCCTGTCACAAATGTTTTATTGTGTGCCTGGGCAAGTCATTCTCACTTGTTAAGGAACAGTCAGGGTTTTGTTCTGTAAAGGATTAAAACAAACTAAAAAATCAGAGGGGCTTAGTTTGTGAGTCAGTACGAGGAGGAAAAGTTCAGGCTCATGGCTCTTTTTTGTTTGGATTGGCTCCTTCACTTTTTGAATAGATAACCTCCTAGAGATTTCAAGTCTTAATGTCTTTATTAGCTCCAAAGTGCTATTTGCACTGATAATTTGAAAAGTTAGATAGAAAAAAAGAAATGTATTTCTTTATCTTAGTATAAATGTCATCCTAGTAAAGTGACTCAGTGCATCTCAGCTCTAATGCTCCAAATAGGCTGAGAGCAAACAGCAGAACTGGGGAAGGAATCTGCATCTAGTGATATGTGGCCTTCATTGGTGGCCATGCCCCATTTTGCAAAACATAAAACCTTGACAGATTCAGTTATTGATATGCCATCGATTCAATAAAAAGCATATCAAATAATGAAAAAAATATGATTTCTGTTCCATAACGATACACTCTTCTGTCTCTATTGTGCAAATTTCTCTGCATCTATCCTCCCCTCTCAGGACTATATGGTTCCTACTGAAAATTATTCATTGCTGTCACGTAATCAGAAAACCTCGTGTCTGGCCCCAGCCATGTTTTAACTCCGTCTCTGCTTGCACAGGTGTGCTCTCTCTGGACCTCAATTTCCTCATCTGTCAACTGTGGATATGCTAACAGTCCTTCTTATCTAATAGAGTTGCTGAGATTTTTAAAAAATGATAAAGTTTAAGACATTTTGTTTGGATTTTGTGGATCTTGAGAGTTGTTATGAAAGTCGTTGATGCTTTCAAATATAAACGTGACGGAAAGATACAAGGGAAAGAGTGTTTGGGAAGATCAGAATTGTAGCAGAGAGCCCGGATTTGTTATGCATTTCACCCCAAAG
>NDGM011111118.1:0-14333 GCA_002564305.1 Octomys mimax | reverse complement strand
GTAGGACCACCCTCTATATAATACACATTTTAAGAGACATAAAAATTAAAGTCAGCAATAACAGTTGTGGAGGAAGACTTTTGCACCTCACTGACACAAAGTGATAGATCCACTAGGCAAAAAATGAGCAAAGAAATAATAGAATTAAACCAAACTTGTGATGAAATGGGCTCAGTATACTGTTGTTGAATGTTCCACTGAACAACATCAGACACAAATTCTTCTTAGCTGCACATGGGAAGCTCTCTAAAATATACTAGCACATAGAGCATGCTTGACTAAACGTGAGGAACTAAAACTGTGCCATGCACAGAACCAGGCGTGGTGACACATGTATGTAACCCCCAGCACTCACGAGGTTGAGAAGGAAGGATTGCTGTGAGTTTGATACCAGCCTGGGGATACAAACATGAGCTCAGGGCCAGCCTGAACTGCATAGCAACACCCTGTCTCAGAAAAAAGCAAGCAACAAATTATCCTATGCATATTATCTGAACATAGTGAAAGGAAACTGGAAATTATTGACAAAAGAAATAGGCAAAATTACATAATCATATGGAAATCAAAAAACATCCTACTGATCAATCAATGGGTCACAGATGAAATTAAGAAGAAAATAAGCAATATTTACAATCAAACAATGCGTAGATGTAGCTTACTGGAACTGGTGTGATGCAATGAAAGCTGTCTTGAGAGAAAAATTCATAGTGGTAAATTCTTACATCAGGAACACTGAAAAAGCCCAAGTAAACAATCTTATTCTTTACCTCAAGCACCTAGAAAATGAAGAGCAAGTCAAGCCCAAAGCCTAAGGAAGACAGAAAACTATAAAGATCAGAGCAGAAATAAATTCAAGGCAGATGAAGAAAACAATATAAAAAATTACTGAATAGTTAGTTCTCTGAAAGAATAAAAAAATTGATAAACCCCAGCTACTTTATAAAAAAAGGAAAAATTCAAATTAATTAAATAATGAAGGAAAAGGGTACAATAACTATAGAACCTATAGAAATTCAGAAGATTGCGAATACCTATTTCCAAAGTCTTTACTCTCACTAGATGGAAAACACAGAAGAAATAAACAGATTCCCAGATACATATGAAATACCACAGCTGAATCAAGGGTATATTAAAGTTCTGAATAACACAATATCAATGATCTAAGTGAAAATATAATAAAAATAAACCTACCAACAAAACCTCAGCTCTTGATGGTTCATGGCTGAATTTTATAAGAAATTTAGAGAAGATTTCATGCTATTGGAATAAAATGAGCTCAGAAAGGCAACATAAATCTAGATATGATGGATTTACACCAGGATTACCTGAAAGGACAATGGACAATCATTGTATTTTCTAAATTCAAATTAGGGTAGCTCCATCAATCATCTATCTGTCTGTCTGTCTGTCTGTCTATTTATCTATTTATCTATTTATCCTCTAACTCCTTTCTATAAATTTTTTATTACAAGAGAAAGAATGAGAAAGGAAGCTATTGTTATTCTAGCTCTTTATAAACAAACAAAATTTCAAGTGAATGTGTAAAGAAAGGAAGTATTTAAAGTTAATAGTATGATGGGGAGATGGCTCAATAGAATGAATGCTTTCCTGACAAGTGCAAGATCCTGAGTTCAATCACCAGTACTGCAAATAAATAAATAAAAATTAAAAAAATAAAGTTAATATTATTCTTTGGGAGAATATACACCAACCTTCAGGAAAGAAAAGATTTCATATGTAAGCATAAATTCCTATGTTATTGAAAACATGAACAAATTAACTACATTTTGAAATAGATTTTAATATATAAATTTTTTTCTTAACAGGATATAATTGCCTGATACCATTTTGAGAAATTTCATTTCTAACAATTCTAACTCTTCAGCATCAAATCAGGAAAAGTGAATCTAAGATTCTTTTTCTAAAAATGAGGGAATTTAACATAGACACTTTGGTAAAAACATGCTGTGTGGCTTGGACAATAATGAGTGGAGTTAGATGAGAGCCTAAGAATCTGTACAAAAGAAATTTGAACTCAAAATTGCTTGAAGCAGCTTTGTGGATGCTGGTGTCACTCAGAGGCACAAGGACAGGACTGTGGGAAACAGTCTTGTCCCAAGGTGCTATGAGAAACTGAAAAAGTATGAATAACAGACAAGTCTCTGCCATCATAGGATTAATCATTTGCTAGCAGGGACACAGACTGTGCATGTAAAGGGGCTTAAATAGCTCTTTTATTGGTATACATTTTATTTTTTATTTATTTATTTTTCTGTATTAGGTACAGGGTCGCAGTACACAGCTCAGACTCATAGTGATCCTCCTGTTTTAAGCCTCTGTAGGCCTGGGATTACAGGTGTGTGCCACCACACCCAGTTTGGTGGCACCTCAGTACTCCTGGGGGCATGGCTGGCGCAACATGTGGTGCTGGGGATCGAACTCCAGGCCCTGTACTTGCCTAAGCAGGCACTTAGTCTGCTGAGCTATCTCACTGGCCTGGAGAGATCTTTAATAAAACCTTCATTGCATGTATGAGTTGGCAATATTTGTCTCTTCAATGTATCCAACTATCTGAGCTGTCTAGAAGGGGAAGTGTTGTTTCCGCAGCCCAGAAGTATCTTCTCTGAATTCCCACTCCGCTGGCTCCAGGCAGAGTTGCGAGAGCACATGTGGAAGTTTACAAGGAAGGGGTGAGGGGAAAATGGCCACAGATTTGTATGGAAAGATAGCAGTAGCCAGCAGAAAGAAATCACAGGGGTGGAAGACTCAGAAATGGTTAATACGAGAGGCCAGTTCCAAGAAGCTTAGGAACAGATGATTTAAAGAGGCAGTTCTGAGAGGAGTTAAAAAAAAGTCCTTTGAACCAGCAATTTCAGTATTAAATGTGACCTTTGTAAGGCAAGACTGGTAGGCAGAACTGACAGCATAAAAGTCAGATGTGAAGTACTTTTAATGATCGTAACAAATGCCATAAAGACATGAGTTAGCATTTAGAATCATTTTCACCCCTTTAAACTGATGCTCATGTCCAGAAATTGCTGGTGGATCTTTTTTTATTATTATTTTAACATATAGCTATGAGTGGAATTATCAATATCCTAGGTCTCAGTGTCAGAGCTAATTTGTTTTAAATTTGAAATTACTTATTACTATATTTCTTCTCTTTTTCCTCCCAAATGTTTTCAGTTTAGTGAATCAAAACCTCTAGTTGAGATTTCATGTCATGATTATAGTGATATTACATCATTTGTCATTTAGTTTCTAAGTTTCTGTCACAACAAACCAAATAATTTTATAATGCAAGTAATTTATAAATTATTTTGGCAGCATAAGCAATTATTAATTTCTTTAGGATAGAATGGGTAGAATAAATAGAAATGCACATGAAGAATTGTAAATCTGCCTAAAAAGTACAAGAATGTGAATTAAATATCATCCTTTTAGATCGATTTTGTAAACATCATTAGTTCTGGATTGTGGTATGTATTGTAACTGTACATACTTTACTTCCTTCATAAATTCATTTTGTTGTGTAAACCGCAGAAACATGGTCCTACTTTTTTCTGTTAAAAATAGCTTTCAATCATCAATGTTGTGAACTGTTCTGGGAATTCATTAAAACCTAAAAATGCTCATTGGTAACTTGAATTTTTGGAAATATTAAGTTATATAAATGATATTTCTAGCATTCTTTGTGTTATTAGTAAGGAAGTCATAGTTCCTTATCTCTCTTCCTGCTTTATTTAATTACTGCTTCAGATGGAATTATATGCCATCTAACAGTAAGTTCCTGTCCAAGATTTTCAAGCACAAGGAAGAGAGGCAAATATCTAATGCTTTGTGTTAAACTACCAAATAAAATAGTCTGCTCTCTCCCTCACTATATTGCAAAGATTTTGGTATGTCTCTATGTAAAAAATGATTATGGTATCCAAGATTTTTCAGATAGAATCATTTATCAAGTTATAACAAAACTTTTTTCACCTTTTATTAGAGAAGGTATGGAGCTGAACAACTGAAGGAATTGTACTAATCCATTAGTTAACGCGTACCTAGAGACACCAAGTACTTTCACTTCTCTGTAGTCCTGTGTCCCCACAGAAAAGCATGAGAAGCACCACTAAGGCAGGCAAAGCGCACGCTGCAGTCACCTGCCCTGAGCCGTGGCTTCAAGGACACATTCCCTCTGAACAACCTCCTTAATCTCTAACTGTTCATCTGTCTCCCAGAAATAGCTCGGGATGTGAATTCACCGTTAGAGCGATGGGTGGGAAGATCTCCATTCATTCTTTTATTGCAGAAGTAATGTATTTCCACGGACTGTGCCTTTTAAGCTCGTTAATAGCAACGATGTTATACAGTTCTCTCCAGTTCTTTCCATGGGCTGCTGCTCACATTCCAGGAAGCACTAAAAGGTAGGAGGTAGTATGTGGAATGGGAACACACCCTGGAGCAGGGTGATGAGGTAACCCTTCATTATCCTTAATGAGACCATGGAAGGCAAAGGGGGAAGACAAAGGGAGGATGAATAGCATGCATAATGAGTACACTTTTACAAACAAATTCTCTCTCCCTCCCTTCCTCCTTCCCTCCTTCCTCCCTCCCTCCCTCCTCCCACCCCCATACCCTCGTGTACTGTGTAGCTAGAGTGAGCATCTTCTAGGCTTCTACTGAGACAGAAACCAGTGCAGGTGGGACATTATTTTCACCACTCCAGCCTGGAACGCTGCAATATGTTCTATCTGGAGTCCCTTGGAAGCCCTCCCAGAAGCCCCACTTAATGCAGAGTGCAGCTGCTGGAGATCGTTAGCATAAACAGGTTGGCTTAGCTAGAAGCCTGAAGCCTGGAACTGAAACATACATCTCCATTCAACTGCTTGTTCCAAAGATTCCTGTTTAAAAATAAATAAAATAATAGAAAATGAAAACATTTACAATGTGAATTTCACAAATCAGAGACTTAGGCAGTGTTAATATTTCTTGGCTTTTCAAAAAAAATCTATAGCTCATAGATTAAAAATGTAAAATTTTTGAACATTTCCCAGTCAGCTGGGGAGCATTCTTCCAAAATCTTAGACATAGCAATTTTATTTGTGTTATAAATGCTATAAATTATATGTGTGTAACTTATATGTGGCCATATATAGTATATCATATGTGTTATATATGTTATGAATTATTTATGTACACCATATATATGTGTATGTACATGGGTAACAGAAAGAAAAAGATATTCTCATTTTTGAGCAAAAACATTCTGTAAAAGGGCAATTGGCAAAATAATATTTCCAAAAATAATGAAAAAGTGCTATCTTTATTATTTTAATTATATTATTATCAATGTTTACCTACTTTCAAAAATTATAGAGTAATACTCCCATTCCAATGCTGTGTGCCATTTATACTCAACAACTTTGACCTGTTTTCATGATAAAAATATGTTTAAAATTGGTTATTTCATTATCTGCATGCAAAAAACCTTAAATTTCAGTGTCACTGATTCACTTACATTAAGTAAATGAAATAAAATATATAAAAAGCATTCATCCTAAGAGCACACTAGGTGTAGTAAAGGAGAAATTTAGCAGACCAAACAATGCAAAAAATCTGATCTTGTTTCTCAAATTTTTGATATGAGAAAATAAGATATATAGAACTACTCAATTTCAAAACTTTTGTAGGAAAGTTTTGCTCTATTATTACTAACAATAGAGTCTCTGTAACATCTACAGTCCAGGCCCTCTCTTTCCTTGCCTTATTATTAATCTTAATTTTAGTCACAAGGTATATTTTCCCCTTTACATTGTGGAAATTTTATGTGTGCATGTTTTCATAATGATGTAAATAATATAAATATATAATTAAAATGCAATGATTATTTCTCAGGCCTTCTTGTTTCTTTTTATTTATTTATTTATTTATTTTTTCATTTATGTATTTGGTGCAGGGTTTTACTATGCAGCTTGGATTCGTAGTGATCCTCCTGTCTTCAGCCTCCCCAGTACTAGGATTACAGGCATGCACCACCATGCCCAGAATTGTTCGCTGGCTCATCTGGTGGCTCATGTGGGACCGGGGATTGAATCCTGGCCCCTGCACTTGTCAAAGCAGGCTCTTAGTCCACTGAGCTATCTCTCTTGTCCAAGTCTTTCTTATTTCTAAGATCACTAATATAGTCAAAATATGTAGGTAGAAGATACTTCAAGGGGTTACTGGCTAATTGGTTCTTTTAACAATTAGTTTAAGTTTCTGTTCCCATCAATTGTTCTTACATTTTGAAAAATACTGTTTCCTATCACCACAAATTAAGGAGCTTCATTTAATGAGTAATACAACTAAAATATATCTATTAATACATTTGGACAAAGAAATGCTTAAATTAAGAAAAAGGAAAAGTAAGATTTTAAAATAAACAAATACTACAAAAGAAAAAACAATGAAAAATAAACAAATATTAAAAATTATTTTTAAAAAATAGCCCAATGTAAGGTTTTGAGATAGAGGAATAGAGGCAAATCTGAAGAATTGTTCATAATGAATTCTTTATTGTTATGTCTCTCCAAAAAGAACATCAGGTTTAACAACTTGAGTGGAAGTTTACTAAAAATAAAGGAAGAGAGAGTTTTTACTAGGTATGAGGGAATTAGTTGCCTTAATACTAATTTTAGTTAATAATAGATTATGATTCCAGTTTTTTATTTTGCAAAATATTTCAATTTTAAATTTTATGTGGGAAAAAGATTTGTCCCTTTTAATAAAACAATGTTAATGTAAAGAATAAGACTTATTGATAAAGAAATTATAATTATGCTGGACATAATATTTTTCTAATTAAAAAGACATTTTATGAATATGGAAAACTGACTTGCCAAATTTCGTGCGGGGCCTCTTGGGCAATGTTTGTTCACCAGTGTCAGTAAGCAACAAAGAGAACATGTCAGTCCACTAACAGACTATGAGAACTGTGAGAAAATTTGAATCTGCTTTCCAAAAGTATTTAATGAATATGTAATGATGAGATCCTTGAGAGTATATTTTTATAATAAGATTCCAATTTATCACAACTGGATTATATTCTTTTCCCAAGATAGCCAACTACATGTGAAAATCTGTGTTGATTTAATTTCACTAATGTAAGAAGGCATAAGATTATCAGTTCCCAAAATTTATTTGGTAAATTTCAAAACTTTCTATTGGAGTAAAGATTAATATAATTCTATATGTTATAATATAATAGAGGATTACCACTAATGAAATAGAAAGAGAGAAGCTGCATATGGATCATTTTTGCACAAATCAAATTCATGTTTGTCACTTATTTTTCTCTGGGATATGAGACACGCTATTTGCATACCTATGCTCAAGACTATTACAATGGTAGTTCTGGAAAGCAATAAGTGATTTGGGGCTCTGAAGTGGGCTGAATCATTGATGCTATCATGAAGATTCATACAAATTGATTTTTCATCATGGTACATATAGTTCTTCCGTACTAATCCTCAGAAAGCCCTCTGTACATGCAATGTAAGTCCAGGCAACTATGCACCTTGTATTCACTATTTCCTGCTTGTTTGTATCCTGCCTTTGTTTGCTTTATGTTGTAGAACTGTAGTCAGATTGTCTTACTTTTCTAAATTCTTTTCATAAAATATGTGTATGAAAGACAACGGGAAATTCCCCTCAGGCTTCTGAAAGTTTGCTGGGAAAATAAAGACTGATGAAGAGATGAAATAAGGGAAATTGTGTACAAATTCATTGACACGGTAAAAATCACAGTATGAAGAAAGTCAGGAGTGTGATCGCCCACTAAATTAAAATTATTCAGATACTCTCATCCCTCTTTTCCTATAGGAGAAAAGGAGGAAGGAAACTGCAAGGGGGAATAATAAATGATTTTGAAGATAACACATAGAGCTCAGAAAACATTAAGTGGCCTGGGACAAAGTCTGCAGCCTGAAGAGTGAGACGTGGTAAGTGGTTCTTTATGAGGCTGAAATAAAGGACAATGGTCTGTGGCAAAGCTCTGTCAAGGTGTGTTGATGAAAGTCATCTCTCTTTGGTTACGTAGATGTTTTTAATAAAAATTCCAGGAACGCACTAGAAGTAATTGGTTTCTTCCTTGGGGGTTCAGACTTGAAACTGGCCCAGAAATGGTTTTAGAAGGCTTCTCCCTGACCTGAGAGGGAACAATTAAGAGAAGGTCAGAGACATCTGGATCTGGCACTTCAATATTCTTTTTATCAAAATTCTCAGCAAGTGAAAAAAATGTGCCTTGAGTATATGCTTTTTCTGAATTACAACACATGAAATTATGTAAGACATTTAAGATTAAATATTACTACTGCATATTTTTCAACTTGCTTGATCCAATTACAATTACATTTTTATCGTGAAAATTAAAAATTTTTCATTTTAAAAATAAACACAATAATCATTAAGAAAATAAAATAAGCCCCATTATATACTGAGCTATATCTCTGTCAAGGAATGAAGCTATAATTCTAGCTACATATCTTTTAGGTGTGCAATATATCATTATTTCTCTTCATTAATACTTGGACAAACTAGATATTAGCATTCATAATTCAGTCATGTCATGCATAGGCAAAGTGACCACCTGCGTATGTAAAAATGGATCAGAATATATTCATGTCAGTAGTTTCCATGCTACATAACTTTCTTATGACATGGAGACAATTGTTTACATAAAAATGATTCCAATTTATTCTGAAGATTTTTTTGTTCCATTGCCTTATATTAAAATTGCTAATATTATGACAAATACGAAGGAATTAGAATTTCAGATTTTTGTATGCCATATTTGGTTGTTGTAGGGTCTCACTATGCAGCTCCAACCCCTGTGCTTGCCTAAGCTTGCCTAAGCAGGTGCTTTAGTCTGCTGAGCTATCTTGCCAGCCCCTTCAGATTCTTATTGAGAAGTTACTATCTACTTAGCTCCATTCAGTGGCTCTGCTCATTTTAATCTTAAAAAAAATGGATTACTAACATAGTTCCCTTAATATGTGGAAACTAACTGCCAATATGATTTCATTTGTGCTAAACTGCTATTTTAACATTTTAAATAACAAACATTTGATATATGCAATAAAACCATATAGTAATAGTTCCCTTGTTTTTAGGTAGCCTATTGCTTTTAATATGTGGTATAGTATAGCTGTCAGTTTTATCTTGAATGATGCTAGCTTCCGTATATACTTGGGAGAACAAGCATAAATGAAGCAGCCAATCATGTGAATTTTTTTTTTTTATTTGTTTTGTTTTTTTGTGTGGAACTGGGGATTGAACTCAGGCCCTTGCACTTGCCAGGTAAGCACTTATTCTACTGAGCCATCTCCCCAGGCCCCTGCAATTTTAAAGTGGAAAAATGCCCAGAAACCTGTGCAATACAATATTTTATAAAAACAAAGTTAGTTTTGGAGGGCAAGGAATTATTCTTTTTGATTTCATGAAGAAACTGTTTTTCACTTAAGTAGTTGATATTCAAGTGAAGACTGGAAGATACAGAACAAGATAGACAAATGAATAGTATAAGTAAAGATGCCCTTAGTGTAAAACTCAATTTGTACACTAGAACTGTTGGAGAAAAGGGGCTGGTGTTTGAACATAAGGTGAGGTCCTGAAATCCTCTTGAGAAAAAGAGCTACAAACACTGAAGCTGGAGAAATAAGGCTGATTAAAACAAATAAGTGGAGCCTACACTGGAGAAGTAATTATTGTTTAAATTTCTGTAATTAGTCTTGAATAACAGGGGACCAAATGACATAACCCATAGAGAACTGCAGAAAGGAGAGCAATGTTACACTAAGGTTGACACCTAAGCTATGGGTGCATTTAAGCAAGACATAGGAGCAGACCAAGACAAGGTATGATGAGATAGATTAAAGAAGAAAAAAGCAAAAGAAATAAGACATTGTCTCATAAAAACAGCCAATAGACTTGAGATTTGACAGTTGAAAGATTAGAGAATGATGTGAAATTATGCAAATTTTTCAAAGAAGATATATTAGTCAAAAGAAATTCTTTCATTTTTGTTTTTGTTTTTGGTATTTTAGGGAAGGGTCTACAGGATGTTTAGAGTCTTACTACTAGATCGGACTCATAGTGATCCTCCTGTTTACAACCTCCCAAGAGCTGGGATTACAGGCGCATGCTACCACGCCCAGTTTCAATGGCCACCTAAGTGAGCCCCGGGGGTAGAGCCAGCATGGCAGGCCCGGGGATCGAACCCCTCACCCCTGCACTGGCTTGCAGGCACTTTAATCAGCTGAGTTATTTGGCCAACCCTCAA
The DNA here is from genome assembly GCA_002564305.1 of Octomys mimax. Classification (NCBI taxonomy): domain Eukaryota; kingdom Metazoa; phylum Chordata; class Mammalia; order Rodentia; family Octodontidae; genus Octomys; species Octomys mimax. The sequence goes on along the minus strand of NDGM011111118.1, from coordinate 4,024 downwards.
AGAAATGTTTTGAATATGAAAATAATATGGTAATTTATTTGTCAAAAAACCGACCATTTGTGCTGCTTTGTATACAAGACAGGGCTTCAGATATACTAGGCAAGCACTCCAATGTTAAGGTTTCTCCTAAAAACTGGAAAAGCATTTTTATTTGCTAAAGTCAAGAAGTAAAATGAAATCACTTGAAGAGGAAGTATCTCTTGCCTCCCCCCTCTAATTTGCATATTGCTGATTTAACCAGGTACTTTTCTACTGTGATTTTCTTGTTCATGCATATGCACACACACATGGTTGTAGTAGATTAAAATATTACTCTCATTACTCATTGTGATATGCTATTATTTTTCTCCTATAATGTTGGCATGACTTTGGTATAATCTTTGATTTACACATCTGAGTGATTTGAACAGTAAGAGGTTGGTGGATGTGAGTGTATCTATAACTAACCTGTGCTGAAACATTTGTTCCTGCATCTTGGCTTTGTCAGCTGCTATGAAAGGTCATGTAGCAGTTGTCTGTGGATCATGATTATACAGAAAGTCATGGAGCAAATGCTATTTCATAAACTTACACATGTTCACTATGTAACAAAACTATCAAGACTAGCAGGAGCACAATCCGAATTACAGCAAGCTCAACTTTTTAAGAGAGAGAACAAGAGGGCATAGAAAGAGAGACAAGGAGAGATGGAGAGAGAGAGGGAGGGAGGGAGGGAAGGAGAGAGAAACAGAGACAGAGGGAGAGAGGGAGAGAAGAAGGGAGGAAGAGAAGGAGGGAGGGATGGGGCGGAAGTGAGGGAGAGGGAGAGACAGAGTCAGAGAGAGATACAGAGAAAGAGAGACTGATGGAGGGAAGGGGCAAGGGAGAGAGAATGATAAAGTAGTAGAAAATGATGTGGTGATATTTGTTGAAATACTATTTGAATAAATTGGAATATAGAAACACATAGAGCATACATATAAAGATTCCTGAGAATTTTGCACCATGAGGTTGAAAACAACGTTTTGATGACTTTTTATTTATTTTTTAAATAAGCTGGAAACTTATCAAGCAGGCCTTAGAGTGACCAAGGAAACCTAGATATATTTCAGGATTATAAAATGAGTTTGCTTCTCCCTAAAGAAAAATGGAGACTTTATAATAAAATTTGAGGCAGAAAAACTCACCGTCAGAGAACTGCAAGAAAGGTATTACCTTAGGGCAGATGTCAAATCAAAGGCAGTAGCTGTAAGACTTCTAGCTGCTCTAAGAAGAATTCGGTAAACCTAGAGAGAAAAAAATATAAAAAGATGAAATTTGGAGACTTTTAAGATGATATCTGTTCATGTAGTAAGCCTAGTGATACAGTAATGGCATTTTTGCTACAAGATTGAGACTGTAGATTTTAAATAATTAAAATCTCAATTGCTCCTTGAGAGTGTAAAGGGAACTTAGCTGTGGGATCATCTTTAGCCGTGGACTATGGTACCTGGCATCGATCTCAGAGTAAGAAGGCTCAGAATTGTTATAAATGTAGTAAATACCATTAATGTTTCCCTTTTGTCCTTTTCATTCATAAGAATTTATAGTAATTATTCTGTGTTAGGATTCATAGCCATAAATATGTACATATATATTTAAAATATTAATTTTTAAAAAAAAATTATTTTGACTCACAGCATCAGCTTTTCCAGTCCAAGGTTGGTTGGATAATGTTTTTGACCTAAGGTGACTGTATCAGTGGGCAAGGGCAGGAAGCTGGGGAAGGGGCACACTGCTTACTGCACAAACTGGGAGGCAGAAGTAAACAAAGCAGGGCCTAGAATTCTAAGACTTTTTTCAAAGAACACATCATGAGTGACTGAGGGACTTGGGCTCTGCCTTCTGAAGATCTCCCTAATGGTGTTATTCTGAAGATGAAATATTTAACACATGAGCCTTGGGAAAAACTCAAGAGACAAATTCAAAACACAAACTAAAGGACTCTGCCTTTGTTGAACTTTGCCCTAATTTTGTGTCCATCTCACAGTAAGTTGTAATTCCTTTTGCAGTAATCTCAAAATTATTAAAATAAAAGCCCAATTCCAAAGTTTTCCTCCAAGATGCAAGGCAAACTCAGTTGTGTTTGCAAGGCAAACTATGCAAGGCAACCATAATCATACCATCAACATACTCCACAGGTCTAGAGAAAGCATTCCTAAAATTCATTTGAAACATGAATAGTAAAAGCAATCCTTGGTCACAAAGATTAGTCAAGGGTCATTACAATCCCTGACTTGAAATCATGATACCAAACTGCTCTCAGCATGATACTGGCAAAAACAAAACAAAACAAAACAAAACAAAAGACAAAAACAAAAAACAAAAAAACAGATTTGAGGATCGGTAGTACAGATTAGAAGTGTCTTGTATTTGGCTCTTTCCTCCTATGCAAGCCAACCATTATCATAAAATGTTGTATAATTCCAAATTACAGTGGAACATACATAGGGAGAACATTCCTGGTCCAAAAGAGAGGAATAGAGGAAAAGATTAAACAGAAATCATGCAAAAGCAATAATAGGACCCCCAAATAATAGGATTTCATACAGAGTTTGTGTTCTGTGTCAGAACATTGTGGTAGAAGATGGATTCCAGCGCATGGAGTGTGTCTTCTCCTCTAGCCTCCTCTTTCCTCCTATGTGACCTTACTCTCAAGTAAGTTTTGTTACTTACAGCTTCTCCTAATAGGAGTCACATTCTTGGCACTTTCAACTTCCTATTGTCTGCACTCCAGTTGGGTTTCCCTTCCCCATCTCTATTTTGCATGTTGCTGAAGAAGACTGCTCACAGTATCCTGACCTTGAATGATCCAAACTACCGAGCCAGGATCAACACTCCTTTGTGGGAGGGACTGTTGGTTTAGGTTTTTCTCAACTTTGTAGGGTTCCTTTTCACTGTATTGATGATTTCTTTTGATGTGAAAAATCTTTCCCATGAGATGAGATCCCAGTTGTTGACGCTGAAGTTTTCCCATGTAGTTTGTTTTTCTTCATGAATTTCCCTTTTTCTCTAATGTATTCAACATTCCTACTCACCTTCTTTTCCAGTAGATTGTTTGATTATATTTTTTTAGGGAAAGGTCTACAGGGTGTTTAGGGTCTCACTACTAGATTAGACTTGCAGTGATGTGCCTGTTCACAGCCTTCCAAGAGCTGGGATTACAGGTACATACCACCACACCCTGTGTAAATTGCAGTCTCAGCAGGCCCTGGGGTCAGGGCCAGCAGGGCAGGTCTAAGGATGAAACACCCTCTACCCTCCACCACCCGCTTGCAGGCATTTTAATCCACTCAGCTATTTGGCCAGTCCTTTTCCAGTAGATTTTGTATTTTTGTTTTACTCTCTAGATCTTTAATCTATTTTAACTCTAGCTTGCTGCATGATGACACATGCGGATGTAGTGTTAGTTTTCAGCATGTAGATAGCCAGTTTTCTAACACCATTTGTTGAAGAGGCTATCTTTCTTCCTGTGGATGTGTTTGGCCTCTTTGTCAAAGATAAGGTAGATATGTGTATTTGTAGTTGTGTCTGCATTTCCTAATCTGTAACTTTGATCCTCAGATCTGTGGGGTTTTTTTTTGTTTTTTGTTTTTTGTTTTTGTTTTTGTTTTTGCCAGTACCATTCTGATTATATCAGAATAGATTTATATCATGTTTTCAAGTCATGGATTGTAATGCCCCTTGACTGATCTTTGTGATCAGGGATTGCTTTTACTATTCTAAGGCTTTTCTTGTTCCAAATGAATTTTAGGAATGTTTTCTCTAGATTTGTGGGGCATGTTGATGGAATTTTGATCAGGATTGCATTAAATCTGTATAATAGTTTTGAGAATATAGCCCTTTTCACAATATTGATTGTTCCTATCTCTGAACAAGGAATATCTTTTCCATTTTTTGAAATCGTCTTTAATCTCTTTTTTAATGTATCTCAATTTTCATTGTGTATATTTTTTACTTCCTTTGATAAATTAATTCCTAATATTTCTTTTTTGAATGCTATTTT
>NDGM011111117.1:0-10251 GCA_002564305.1 Octomys mimax | reverse complement strand
CAGGGTCTACAGGGTCTCATTACACAGATAGGACTTGTAGTGATTCTCCTGTTTTCAGCTTCCTAAACTCTCGGATAACAGGAGAAGGCCACCACACCCAGTCTCAATCACGTCTCAGCACGCCAGGAGTGGTGGGGGCAGGGCTTACATGGCAGGCTGGGGATCGAACCTCCAACGCATGCGTTTGCCTAAGCAGGCACTTTAATCTGATGAGCTATCTGGCTGGCCCTCTACATATTAAATATTTACCCTTTTTTCATAGGCATGCTTAGGAAAGCTATTAATGCAGGACAAATTAAATAATCTTCCCCTGGTGTTGGACAAACCGTGACACAATTCTAGGCCACTGGCTGATTTCTTTGGCCCTCGTATTTGAATGGATCTGTTTTTGAAATGGTTGCATGAATCCTAAGTAATAGCCTTAATTATGCCTGTGGGTCCATGAAGTCTAAAGTGTTCGCTATCCTGTCCTTCGTGAGAAAGTGTTCTGACTGTGACCTAGACCATCACTGTCCGACGGAACTGCTCTGCAGCTGCAGATGTCTTGCGTCATGTCGTGCTGTGTTATGTCACATGTAGCGATGGCGCGTATGCAACTTGACTGGTGTGACTGGGGCTGAACTTTTAATTTTAGTTAATTAAAAAACCTCATACTATTAGATTGTATGTTGGACACCAGCAGATCTAGATATATAAATGAATAGACCTCATGTAAAATACAGTAAATGATTACACGTAAAACCTACCTGAATGCAAACAAAAATTTAAGAAATGTGCTAAAATTTACAGTGCATTGATGTTTCTGGCAAAAATATATTTAAGTATATTTAAATATATTAAGTATGTATAATATATTTAAATATATATAATACAGTAATATATTTAATACATAATATATTAAAATATATTTTAATATATTTAAGTCAATTAAATTATCTTCCAACATGTCACCAAAACAAATAGTGATTGTTACATAGGAACTCATATAAAATAATGATTATTAGTGCTATTAACTGTGATGAGGAAGAATAATTTTGGATAAGGCAAATAATGGTGTTCTATTAAATGAAAGAAAATTGCTTTATGAAGATTTTATAGCTTTTCTTTGCATTATTGATGGGAATGCCATTCATTTGCAAAGAAATTGTTGAAATACATAGAGGCCACTAAGAAAACATGTGCTAAAAAAATGTGCTATAGGGTGGTGTGAGAATATCATAGCTCATAAACAAGTGAGAACAGCGGTATAAGCTGGTAGTGAGCTCACACAGCATTAGAACAGGTATTAAAGTAGATTGAGAAGTAAAGATTTAAGATTCAGAGTGAAGTTTACAAACTCACATCCGTAGGTGGTTACAAGGCTATAATGGCAAACAGTTTAAGTGAATTCTGAACCATGAATTACTTAGGACTGAAACTGTTTAAGGCTGTTACTTATAATACTTAAAGAAACAAAACTTGAAAATTAGAGTATATTTTCTTTTCATGCTTTTAGTGTTTTTGACGTCTATGTATGAAATAATATCTCCCCAAGTAAAATTACTTTGGCTGCATTCTTATTTCAAGTGATTTTATCATTAGAGAAAAATTTCAAATCATGGTGGACGAATAATCCTTTAATGCTTTTCCTGGCTAGCGCATAATTCGTCAGAGCAATCGAATTTCCAAATAGCATACAAACTCGGTTAAGCCCTGAGCCAGTGCATCTGTTCCTCTCTGTAGTCAGCGTATGCACAAATGACTTTCATTTGGGGTTGGGAGTGAATCATCAGGTTGAATTCTCTAGCAAGTCAATTTAGGAACAGAATTGGGCTTATAATTTCTGATAAAACTAAGATTAAAAAAAAACCCTCAGGCTTGCAGCCATAGCCACCCTTTTGAAGTGTACTATTTAATGAATTTTAACAAACATAGAAGTTGTGTCCAGTTCCAAAATTAAGGTATGACACATCATCATTGGAGAAAGCTCTCATAGGCTGCATTATAGACAATGCTCTCTTCACCCACAATCCACAGCCAAACTCTAATCTGTTTTTAGTCTCTAGTTTTGTCTTTTCTAGAATGTCACATAAATGGAAACATACAGCACAAGGCCCATGTGCCTGGCTTATTTTACTTAGGCAGTAGTGTAATGCTTTTGAAATTCATCCAGGTTGTTGCCTATATTGGTAGTTTGTTCCTTTTGGCTCAAAACCATTCCACTGTTTGCATACAACAAAATATTCTATTTACATTCCTGTGTATTGGCTCTTGGCTGTCATAAATGAGCCACTTTACATTTTGTTGTGTGGATACATTTTTTTTCTTTTGAAAAATTTTCCTTTCCCTTCTTTCCTTTCCTTTCCTTTTCTTTCCTTTCCTTTCCTTTCCTCCTTTCCTTTCCTTTCCTTTCCTTTCCTTTCCTTTCCTTCCTTCCTTCCTTGATGCAGGGCTTTTGTATCGAGCTAAATCACCAGGCTTGAGCTTTTTTTCTTTTTGATACAGGATGTTACTAATTGTATAATGCCCAACTTGGATGGAATACACTGTCCTCTTGCCTCGGTCTCCTGGGTGCTGGGATCTAAGGTGTGTGCTAGCATGTCTGGAAGAACGTGTATTTTCATTTCTCTTGGGAAAACATCTGTGAGTAAAATTATTGGATTAAATGGTAGGTGTCACAGTTTGAGGTTTTTGCAAGGGAAACAATACAATACAAGACACATTTTATAAGGTGATTTATTAATGAATCACCCAAAGAATTATATACAAAGAATGAGGAAATTTGTCCACATACTAAAGCACAAAGAATCCAGCTGAGGGCCTGGATCCTAATACCCTGCATAAGTCCAGCTGAAAACCTAGAGCTCATAACAATGCCTCCCACAAGTCCAACTGGAGACCAAAGCCCAGGACAATGTCTCATGCAGGCCTGCTTCACGGATCTGCCCTGAGAAGACCCAAAGTTCAGTCCTGGAAATCAGAAAGTCTATGCCTGCGGGGAAGAAGGATCAGTCCTAGCAAGCTAAGGAATCTGTACTGGAGGCAAAAAGCAATGCTCAAAGTAAGAATCAGAGCTTCCCCAAAAAGTACCACAGCCATCCTCAGCAACGGTGAGATCTCGAGGTCCTCCAGAGATGAGGAAAGCTGAGTTCCCACCAGGAAATCCAGCACGACCAGCTTCTCCAGGAGACTGAACTGTGTGCCATCTTGCCTTCCTGAGCCAGGAAGTGATGTTCAAGGTGAGGACCAGAACTGCACCAAAGTGAGCCGCAGGCATCCTCAGTAACAATGAAATCCTGGGCTTCTCCTCCGACAAGAACAGCCAAGTTCACCAGGAAACCCAGCCTGACAAGGTCCTCCAGCAGACTAGCCCAAGAGAACCAGTGACTCCCAGCAACACCCTAACAGTTTCTCCAAACAGCTTCACTAATAACCTTTTCCTTCTCCAGTTCTGTCTCTTATTCTGCTGGCAGCAACCCTCAGGTGAGGCTCCCATATGCAGAAGCACACTGGTTCAGTTAAGCTGAGTATAGTAAGTTGACCACCAGTTGGCAATTCACCTCAATAGGTATGTTTAACTTTATCAAAAGCTGCCAAAAACTCTCCTCCCAGATAGCTCATTTACATTCCCACCTATAACATATTAGTGCTCCAGTTTATTCTACATTGCTCTAATAATTAGTTTTATTAATTATTTTAATTTTAGCGATCCTAGTAGGCATGTGGTGATACGCTCTTATGCCTTTAACTCATTTTTTGAAGATAAATGATACTGATGATTTTTAAATATTTATTGGCTACCTGGATATCTTCTTTGCTGAAATATTTGTTCAAATCTTTTTCTCTGTTTTTACTGAATTGTTTGTCTTAGTGTTTATGTATTCCCAAAACAAGTTTTATGTGCTTTGAAAACTTTTCTTTAAAAATCAACCTGACCTGTTTTTTTCTTTTCTTATTATCATCTTTTTTTTTTTTTAAATGATACTGGAGATTGAACCCAGGGCCTGTTACATTCTATTATATTTGTTTATTTAGACATATGGCTTCATTAGGTCTCTAAGTTGGACAGTGATCTATGTAGGAGGTGGAGATGCAAAGATAAATTAGTTGGTTCCTGCTTTGAGAAATTATGGTACAATCTTTTTTAAAAAATTAGTACAGGGTCTACAGAGTCTCATAGTGATCCTCCTGTTTTCAGCCTCCCAAGTGCTGGGATTAAAGGTGTGCACCACCACGCCCAGGCTCAGTGGCAGTCTCAGCATGCCCTAGGGACGGGGCTGGCACAGCATGTGGGGGATCCAACCCTGGTCACTGCACCTGCCTCAGTAGGTGCTTTAATCTGCTGAGCTAGCTGGCCAGCCCCTACAATACAGTCTTGTAAAAAAATATGTTAGCAAGTTATGGCCATGCACTGTTATGTGCTCATAACACGAGTGTGTTAGCTCTCTGTCACTAAAACAGGTTGTTTTGCCCCAGTTTTGAGGTTGCAGTCTGTGACTGTTTTCCCTCCTGCCTTGGGGCCATGTTAAAGTCATATCTGTGATAGAACACATGGTGGAAGAGAAGCATGAACTTCACGATCAGAGCCTCTATCACCTACATACGTCCCACCATGCCTTATCTCTCAGAATTACCACTCAGTCCCAATAGTGGCACTTGAGGGATTGAGACTTTAATGAATGGGCATTTGGGGGCTTTCAACATCCACACTATAGCAGTAGTGATGTAGGGAATGTTCTTACCCCTCTCTTGGATAATGAGAAAGTGTAGGCAGAATACCAGAAAATGCTTCACACAGCAGTTGATGTGTATCTACTTGGACAACAAGAACACATCAAGTAGAGACAAAAGACTCTGCTTCATACAGAAGAAACTGGTGCAAGCATCAAATAATGCTTTGTCTAAATTGCAGGGTCAAAGAATGCTCAAAGAAGGAGTTACACAATGCCTCTCAGTCCCTCCAGGATGCATAAAGGAAGAAATCATTTTTAAAATGCAAAAGCCAAAGGAAGTTCCCTTCCTTGATGCAAATATTCAGCTCATGCTTGCCATTTTATTTTGTGGGTGAAAAAGTCTTTCCCCCAGTTCTTTTGTCCCAGAAACCACAATGAAGTGCAAGGCCCTTGGCTGCAAGCCGCTCCAGCAAGTGTTCCTGTGTCCTATGTCCTTCCTTGCCTGCTCCCTACATGTGCCTCCTTGTTTGAAGCAAGTTCCTTCACTCCTGCACTGTAGGGCAACATATAATTGTGTACCAACTCCAAGGGAACAAATGGAAGGCAATGCTGTGTTCCAGCTCAAAAATCCAACTTTGCCTCCAGCACCTCAGTGCATATGACCCAGTCCATAGAACAGTAAGACTCCTTTGGATCATATCAGCCATTTATTACATGCTAAACAGATACTATAACTAACAGAAATTTCTAATTTCTCCTTATTTGTCCAAACCCAGCGGCAGCAGGGCATGAGCTAATCAGGGACAAACTGGCTCCTTAGTGCTGACATTAGCAGTGACAGCCTCGCCTGCTTCCTGTCTGCCCAGATACTTGTGAACATCCTTCTGAGAGAGGCTCTAATTTCACTCTGTTGAACAGCAACCAAGTGGAACAAATTTCAGCTGTCCATTGCCCAGTATTCTTGCTGAGACGGTGTGCAGACCAAAATAATCCTAGCAGAGGATTCTTCTCTCATTTCAGGAACTCTATCCTTTGTTTAGTTATACTTATTTTATTGTTTTATTTTTTTAAAGAGAGTACAAATCAGAATTAAAACAGAAAAAAATTACAAGTGATACAGAATTTCACTTAATGAAGTAATATGAATTTCACAGTATTTGTTGTAATACATGGTGTTGTCTTCTAACCATTTATATTACCAGATATATGCATGTAAAGTTAGAAGAAGAAAGAAAAAAGAAATGTATAAGAAATTAAGAAGAGAAAAAGCACAAAAAGAGACAAAACAGATTAAAACAAATTATCTGCTCCTTTCCATAGACCAGACCATCCTGGTTACATACATAGTTGTACAGTTGTCCAAACCATCCTGCTTACATACATAGATAAATCTCTTTTTCCCACTCCCTCTCTTGTCTTTCTCAACTCAGTAACTCTTTCCTCTTGAATAAGTTCATTCCCTTTCCCTGGTATCTATTGTACCCTTCAGATTTCATTTTTCTCTTTCAGGTTCTCACGCTAAGGAGACAATATGATGTTTGTACAAGCAGGTCTGATTTATTTCACTTAAGAATATGTTCTCTTAGTTATATTCATTTACCAAAAAAAAGACTCAAATTTATCCTGTTGTATAGCTGAATAATACTCCATTGTGTAAAATACCACATCTTCTTTATCCATTTTTCAGTTCATGGGCATCTGGGTTGTTTCCAGGATTTAGCTGCAAGAAATTGTGCTGCTCTAAACATGGGTGCACATATATCACTGTAGTAGTTTTTTTTTTTTTTTTTTACATTCCTGGGGGTTGAACTCTGGACCGTGCGCTTGCCAGGCAAATGTTTATTCTACTGAGCCATCTCCCCGGCCCAAGTAGTGTTTATTCTTGAGGGAAACAATGACTACCTTTGGAAGGATTTTCTTTCCCATCACTGAGGTGGTATTACATCTTTCTTAGGAATAAGAAGATACTCTTTCTTGTCCTCAGTGGGAGGGCTTTTTTTTGAGGGTCATGGAGCATTTTAAATTATGGCCATAAATTTCACATTTCTTTTTTGCTCTCAGAGGATAGGCTAGTTTTTGTCTCTCAGAGAGGTTAAGGTAAATCTGTTCATTTCCTGCTTTGTTCCACTGTATGTTCAGAATGCCTTTACTGCTAGGCATAGGACAAACAGTTAAAATGATATATTTTATGCTTCTCTAGGTTGAATACAAAGGTTTTAAAATTAAGTGCTAGCAAGTGCTATGGATGCAGTCACGAATCTGTACAGAGTATCACTGGGACATAATAAAAAAGAAAGTGATTTATACGTGGGGGATGGATCATAAATATTGAAGAATAACATGGGAAAGTGTTGAGAGAAAGAGAAGGGGAAGTTGGGCTTCTTGGAACAGGGATCAGGGGTGCAAAGTCCAGATGGAGGTAGGACTTGAGACGCTGTGGGAGTTATGTGAAGCTGAGAAATTCCAAACAGGGGGTGAGGTGAAGTGCAGCACGGCCCTGCTGCAGAAGTAGCCAGGAGAGACCTGAATGCCATGCTAAGCTCATCAGTGTTCCTGTAAGGCAAGAGATGCTCACAGAAGATTGACGAGTGGGGCTAAGGAGACAGGTGCCAAAGAAACCAAGAAGTTCCCATTTCCTGAACTGAGACAGTAGCAGCGGCATTGGCGAGGGCTGGTTCAGAGAAATGGAGGAAGCAGAATGAAACGACTTCAAGTGTAAATAACCCGGGGAGAGAATTTTAGGATGATTTTTGTTTTTAGCTAAAGTGTTTCTTTTCTATAAAAGGAATATTTAGACAAATGGCAGGATTGACAGGAAAGTTTGATTTTAGGCAGGTTGATTTTAGAAGCAATCATACTATCCTGTCTTGTACTTCCTGAATGAGCCCTTATGACCTGAGAAGAAATCTACCTCTTTGGAATGGCATCAAAGACTCTCCATGTCTAGGACCTTGTCAACTCATGTTTCATTTCCACTTTCAGCATTCACACTGGCCTAACTTCAAGCTCCTATTGAGGCATGCTATGCTTCTATAATGATTATTTCTAATATTCACTGAAAATTTCCTGTGTTAAAGGATCTGTAATAATATATATGTACATATATAGTATATATGTATATAATTGTATATATACAGTTTTATATATATGTTAGACTGTATGTGGTCAGTTACTGGAGTTTCCAGAGTTGATAGATGGAAAACTGGAGTACACTTAAATGGAGTAGCTTGACCACCCAGCTAGGAGGGGACAAAAAGGATTTAAACTCTGTCAGTCACCCTTATGAGTTCACACTGTCCACCACTATTTATAGCATTATCACAGTGTCTCCTCCACGGATGCCTTATGTCCTTTTAAATTAGCTTCTCTCTCATCCTTCTCATAAACTTCATCCTGCTTTTGTTTTTCTCAGACTCTGATAATATTGCTCACAAAGTATCTGTGGGACTCCCAAAGGCAGTTCTCAGTTGTCTTCTGCCTGGCAGCCCAGATGCTCCCCACTTCGGAGCTTTGCAACAGTCTCTTCCTCGAGGCTCTTGGTGACCTGCTCTGGGTCTCTCCACTTTATCTCTGCAGGCACTTGCTCAGCCTTCCTTGTGGTTTATTCTTCTCTGCAGAAGCTTCTTATGTTGGCGCTGGTAAGACTCACTACTCATTACATTATCTTCCTCTCTGCTTTTTATACTGGGTGGTCCTCTACAATCCTCACTTCAAATTTAAAACTGTAAAACTGTAAATGAGCGTTCTCCTGTGCCACGAAAGCTACAGACCAGCGCTCTCTTAGCTGTGCTTGCAAGTGTCAGCAGCATCCTTAAATTCAACATATCCAAATCTGAATTTGTTTTCGCACCAAATACGGATTTTCGACACACACGACATTTCTTCCATTCAAGTAATATGGAAAATACAGCTCATCAACCAAGGAGCACTTGTAATAGGCCAGTGCTCTAGCTTAAATTTATTTAGCTTATGGAAACAAAAAAGAATGCACTTCAGAGCAATGGTTGTCTCAGTAAAAGGGAATTTGGAGGATCTTCTTATATAACTGAGTTTGTACTGTCTGGACATCAGGAGGACTGAAAACCGGGAATAGATGTTCTCAAGGAGCTGGGATGTTCAATGACTGGTCTTGTTATTTGTTTAATCTAGAAAGCAAGAAGATTGAAGTGAGCCTAGAGTAGTAACAAGAAGTGGCAGCCATTCATGTTAGTCAGAAGGAAGGATGAAAATGGTTTGTGCAGTTTTTTTGGACGTGTTATTGAGAGGCTTTGGACACTGTGTGTGTTATGAATTTAAATTTTAGAATTTTCAGGTTTTAGCCAGACAATTTTTGGAAAAGTGACTGACTTTCAACATTAATTTTCTAATTATTAAAGAACTTTAATTTTCTGAAAATTAATTATTTACTCTTAGAGAAGGAATTCAAAATCAATTTACAAATGATTTTAATTCTATATAACTTCATTTTCATAAGATATTTTAAAGATTTTTGTATAAGAAAAAGTCACATATTATCCTATCTACTTGCAAAATATTTCCATATAATTGAAAGATTATGAGGACTAACCTTCTAGAGCTGGGGAATCAACTTAGCAGCAGTTACTTTAAGGTCTGTAGAGTTATATGCCTTTTGATAGCTTGCTTTCTCAAGAGAAATTTTAAAAAAATGGAAGAAGACCATTATAGAAGATACTCAAATAGGGGCCAGGGAGATAGCTCAGTACAATAAGTGCTTGCCTGGCAAGTATGGGGTCCTGAGTTCAATCCGCAGTACTGAAAAAAAAAAAAAGAGTTAAGATAGTACCTTTAGTAGTTAATCTATTAAGGCTTTTACAGCACCATGCCTGACTTTGACTCTTGTTTTTACCATTCAATAGCTTTTTCTACCTATATCTAGCTGGAGGACGTGGCTTGACCTTCCTCTATCTCAATTCTTTCATCAGAAAAGCAACAGAAACAATACAGTCCTTTCTTTTTAGGATTATTGTAAAGATTAAATAAGTTAATAAATATAAAGGTCTTAGAACACCACCTAGCAAGAGTGTATTTAGTTGGCAATAAGTATTTAGTTGGCATTATTCCTGTAATTCATCATGTCATTCAGTGTTTAAAAATCCTTTTAAAAATTGAGTAGTTGCCAAGGACACTGTGTATGAATGGTATACATGTGTATAAGAGAAACCTACCACTGAAGTCACCTCTAAAATTTTTAAAACAGATCTATCTGGTCACTCAAGAAGACTCCTTCAGAGAGAGCTTCTCAGATGCCAGCATGCTTGAGAATGGTGGATCTGGAATTCTGTTCATAAATGGGAATCTGCCCTGGTGACTGGCATGAAAGACATCAATGGGAAGAGTAGATTTTCAAAATTCAGCAAAATTGATGATACATTACTGCTTGCCAGGAAGGGGCTTATGTAACACCTTTGCACTAAAGAGGAGTCTTGTAAAAATGGAAATTCTGAGGGGCTCCATCAAATCTGTAACTGAAGGAGGTTCTGTCGCTGTCAAGCTGGCCATTTGATTATAATGTCTGTTTCAGTTTTCTTTTGGGGGGGTTCATAATTTCATATATATATATATATATATATATATATAT
>NDGM011111108.1:0-10004 GCA_002564305.1 Octomys mimax | reverse complement strand
TGAAAGGGAGCAGCTTCTACTTGGCCTGGGCTTTACACCATTCTGAAAATGCTGTCAAAGACATATATTCTAAAACCATATTCTTTTTTTTTGTTTTGTTTTTGGTCTTTTTGTGACAGGGTCTAGCTGTGCAGCTCAGGAAGGCCTTGGGCTCTCTTTGTAGCGCAGGCTGGTCTCAAACTTGCAATGAACCTTTTGCCTCAGCCTCCCAGTCTTATTCAATTTTATTTTTGTGTGTGAGCCAAACATTCAGTATCAGATGGAATAGCAAGAACTGTAGACACTCTCCTGTACATGTACTTGTACCATGTCACTCATGCTCCTCCATGGCCTGAAATCAGTGGAATCCTGTTCTCATTCTGACAGCAGGAAAAGTGGAGCAAAGAGCTTGATGTTGATTCAGCAAGCTGGCTCCTGTGGAACTAGGAAAATAACAGACATTCCCAGAAGAAAATATGAGTAAGGGTTCTCCAAAATGATGACAAAAAGCTATTATCAAATTCTTTTTTTATTGTATTTGACACAGAGTCTCATTATGCAGTTCAGATTCCTAGTGATCCATCTGTTTTTGGTCTCCCGTGCACTGGGATTACAGGTATACACCAGCATGCCGGGTTTCAGTGGCTGGCTCAGCACGCCCAGGGGTGGTACCCACACTGAATGTGGTGCCAGGGATTGAACCCTGGTCCTTGTGTTTGCCTCTGCAGGTGCTTTGTGTGCTGGGGTACTTTGCCAACCCTGTCATTAATTATCATATACTTTTAAATATATTCTTACATGTTTTCATAGTAGCATGTTTGTACTAAAACTTTTTAAATTTTAGTTCAGATTTATACATATGGTTTCATATTCTATTCTTTCAGATACTTTTATGTGTAAAAATAACAGATTCTTAACAAAACCAATGTGAATATTCTCATTAATGACCTGTGACTCCAAGCAGCCCTATAACTCCATCTGATGTGGCTGAATCTCTTTCTGTCTCATTTTCTACTTTTATAATTGCTCAAGTATCTCTAAGAACCTGAAATAAGTAATCTCATTATTTACAAATGAGAATGAATACAAACTATGCATAGTAATTAAGGAACATTATAAGTATTTATTAAATTTTCAAGTTAAATTTTATTTATTATTAAAGTATAGTAAATATGTTTTATTAAATAATGTTTTATTGCAAAATATATGCTGTTCTTTTGCAACAATGAATAAAACCAATAAAAGTATAACAAGAAAACACTCCACCCATCATATGGAGGAAAATATCTATCCTAATACTGCAATAGTTCCTTTCATCTGATCCTTTCCAATAACATAGACATTTGTATCATTCAGAGTTAATACATACTACATATATTTTGTGTATTATTTGATAATCATTGGCAAATATTCATAATTATTGGTAAGGTCTCAAAATGTTATTTTTAAAGCTTCAGAAGCTCTATAATTGACTATGACAGAAAATATTCTTACTTTTGTTCCACTTTGACATACCTAAAGGAAAATAATACAAGTAAATGAATGTTTGAAGGTGATAATCAATTTTATCAATTTTCTAATGAAAGTTAACTGGAAATTGATTATCTTTTCATTTATACTCTAAAGCAATGACTCAAATCCAGGGCTCATGTTCTAGCACAAGAGGATTTTTTTTTTTTTGACGGAACAGGGGATTGAACTCAGGCCCTTGTACTTGTGAGGGAAGCACTTATTCCACTGAGCCATCACTCAAGGCCCTAGAGGATAATTTCTATGAGTTCATGATGGTTCCATGTCCCCTCTGTAGCATGGCAGCTGTGTGTCCTTGCTTTGATACCTCTGTGATAGCGAAACACTTTCATGTGCTAGTCAAGCTATCCCAAATTACCTGTATCCCAATATTGTTCTATCCTGAATCAACTGTGAGACTTTGGAAAAAGCTCCACATGATTGAGGGTTTCTCTAATGTCCTGACTCAGGTAGGCTGGCTGAGAATAAGAATAGACCCTGTAGGGAGTGAAGACCAAGGCACGTGACCCAGGAAAAGTACTGAGATACTAAAGTGAAGTCACACAGAAACAATGTTAGCTCGAAGTTCTCCTTCCTGTACAGTCAGGAACAAGGAGTATTTATGGCTTGTGCACCCTTTACATAACTTAGTCAACTGTGGTGACATCACGCAAACAGAATTATCACCAGAGCCAACAAAAATTAAACTTGAAGAAAAAATATTAAACTTTTTTCTTCCTCAGTGTGCCTCAGATATTCCAGCACTCAGTTACAGACCCTCAGTCCTACAGTTTTCAGCATCGAATCTGTCCCACTGAACAAATCCAACTTCTTTGTTCACCAGGGTTCAACCCTCTAAACTTCAATGTCTTTGGTCAAACCCTAGACCAGAAACAGTTATTCGACAGAGGTGCAGTGTGTGTTGTACTCATTGTAGGTGAAGACTTTGGTCACCATGAGACCCTCCCTGTGCTGACAGTGACCCCTTCCCCAGAAACTCTGCATCCTGCTGAGGTGGGGGTGACATAGCTCGTGTCCTCTCAGCCCACAGACAGGGCAGGAACTCTGTCTAAAGTAGCATGAGATGGAGATTGAGATTTGCATGCTGGGGTGACTGCACCACCATGGTGGCTTCCTGGAGAGCCCAAGGGAAGTGTGATGGGGTTCAGAATGGAGCCCATCTGAAGAGCTGACTGTGGCACCTGTGCAGAAAAGGATGTGGGCGGGCACAGAGGTAGAAAGGGATCCTGTGTGGGTGCATTCCACAGCCCAAGTACTGTGCGACCCACATAGCGCAGTAGTAAAGGGCCTCATCTTCTTTTTCTATTAGACGTATTGTGAGGATTGAGGACAGAGTTGCCGACCTCTTACTTGCTGTAACTCTGCTGATTGTTCCTTGAGCTGGGTTTGTTGTCGAGACTACTTGAACCAGATGCTCTAACGCCTGGCCCTGCTTCTGCCAGTACCAATGAATACTGACAGCTGCAAAATTGTCAGCTGATACCTTGCAGGATATGTCAGCCCTTTTATTTAGGTCTGTGGAAACGGATATCTGGGACTGCTCCACTGTGTTCACTCCAAGCCCACCTGTAAGGAAAGAGGAGAACTGTCAATTGAATTTCCAGTAATATGATAAGGGGTTTTGGGAGAATTACTTTGGTCACTCATCAGGACCAAAATGGGCAGAGAGTGACTCACAAGCCCAGAAGGAGAAGAAGGTGAGTGCTTGCAGCAGGGACATCCTGAAAGCCAGCCTGTGTCCTCAAGGAGGAGGCAGGAGAGTGGGGAGCTAGTGGGTGGACCCCAGGCAGAGACAGGAGGGCGTGGCCAGCAATGGCAGAGAAAGGAAGTGGTGTGTTGGGTGGCTCTGGGCTGCAGAGCTGCAGGAGACGTGGCTCTGCACATCTGAGATCCATCCCGCACATTGAAGTAGAGCCCTGCTCAGTGCAGGGTCCTTGGTGTGAATGAGAGTACATCATGTAGGTGCCTTTGCTTTAGCAAAAAAACTTTGACAGCTATTTTTTGGAGGATTCCTATTTCTGCATATTGTCTGATTAATTAGAACTAACTTGTAAAATCACAGATATCAAGGAGGATTTGTCATTTGGTTTTTCTAGGAGTTCTTCATCTAACATCTTTACCACAACCAAATATCGGGGACATTTACAGATGCATTCTACAGATGATGATGCTGAGGAACAGAGGAACAAAGGGCTCCAGACTCACACAGCTGAGAGTCAGAGACTTCCTGGAGTGATGCTGAAACTAGCAGCAGGGGAGGGGGCGGAAGTGGCCGGAAAGTAAAGATGGTTAAGCAGTGTTCTGTACACAGCCCACTCCATACAATGAATGCAATCTTCATGTGTCATAAATATATACCAATAATAATTTGAAAGTATATATTAAACAGGATAAGGAAAATTAAAAACAACTACATTCATTTCACCAAAACCAACAACTATTATTATAAAACACTTTCTTTCTAAAGTGTTTCTTGGCAGATGCACAGATGTTAGTGTTTTTCTACTGACTATATAGTTATTTATCTGTACAGAGCTTTGTGTTCTACTTTGTTCAGTTTGCCTCCTACTCTGAGTAATTGCTACAACATTGAAGCATTTTTAATGTCTGCAGCCAGTCGCTTTGTCCGTGTCACATAGGAAGTCCCTGACCCCGGCAAAATACTTCAACTCTTTATTCTCCCACTTCTATTCCCACTGGGTCAGAATTTTATGCAGATTAAATTCCATGCTCAGTGTAGTTCCTGTCATATAGTAAACTTTAATGTTCTTTTAATGTTAATATTACCAGTCTCACTTTCTTTAGTGTCACTCCTTCCCATCTCCCGTCATCTTTGCCACCTTTTCCCAGGCTTCCTTGCTGAAAGAAAGTTCTTATTTATGAACTTTAATTTTATTTAATGACTTTGTTGGTCAAGAGAGAACCACTGAATGTCATACTTCATTTTCCCATGGTGGAACCTGCAGTGCGCTTCTCATTCATGTTTACTTTTTTTCCCTGTGGTTTTACCTTTTACCAGGGTATGTCAGGTCTCGTGAGCCCCTGCAACTCATTTCCTGACCTCCCTGGTGTCCAGATCTGGGCCTTTTCACCAGGAGGCATGACAGAGACTGTGAGATTAATATGACTCCACCTGTATCTGAAAGAAAAGCAAAAGCACTTTTGAAATTCATCAGAATTTGATTTTTTTCTTTTTACTTCCTTCCTTAAAGAAGAAATAAAACAATAAAAGAAGATTAAAATGGAAAAAAAATCTTTCTATATGAAGAAGGGAAGAGGGATTGAAGAGAGAAGAAGGGAATGGAAAAGATAGAAGAATCAAATACAAGACGTACAGGTACAAACTCACAATGAAGAATATGATCACAATGTGTGCCTAATTTGTGCCAATAAAGTACATTTCAAAACTGAGATTTTTTTTTAAGTCCATTAAAGTAGCAGAGAATTGTTCATCGGGTCTCTATGTATGATAAGCTTGGAGTCTGCAGATTATGTTTCCTTGCTAAAGAATTTAAGGCCCCGAAGGAATTTGTTATGTTGGTTTTCTTGGCCCCGTGGCTGCCCTGCACCTGATGCAGAGTGACCTGGCCATCCAGGCATCCCTTGTTTCTGTTTCAGTAAGGGAGGCTACATCTTTGGTTGAGGAAACTCAGCACAGAGGAGGTCCCTAGGAGGAGCTGCAGGGGAGCCTCATGTGCCAGCACAGTCCCAGGAGGGGGTGAGGGATGGACAACAGCAAAGCTCAAACCCTTCTGTTGCACAGGAAGCAATTGGGCTTGGACATGGAGCTGGGACCAGTGGATGGCAGGACAGGGCCATGGCGTTTCATCGAGCTCTGGAAGCCATTATCCATCACAAGACATCAATGGAATGCCCTTGGTATTGTTACACTCTGAACATGTTACTAGGAAGACCTTCATCTGCTTTTTTTCAGTTACTCCACTCACAGTTCATCAGGTGCAATTTCACATACTCTTAGTTTTAAATGAGGACAATAAGTCCGTGCCATATGAAGTAGTTTATCCATAGTCACGTCACTGGTACAAGAAGGCTTGACGTGGATGTGGAACAAAGGCTCCATCAGTAAAGACTGTGAAATGAGGAAATAGTAAATCAAAATAACTGTAATTCATACATGTCACTGGGGTCAGCAATGACGGTCTGTTTGCTCAAGAGTGAACCAGGAAGCATTACCAACTTCATAATGTATGTGGTGACTACCCAACCAAGACACTTTTAGGACAAAATCAATTTAAAGCCTTAAAAAAGGATTTAGAGGGGTTGTTTTCAATTAAACTTTATTTACTAAGCTCAAGGCTGATGGCTTAGACACAGTTGCTGGCCACCCTACTAATTCATAGTAAGCACTGTGGCCATCACTGTCAGTGTAGGACTTCCATCGTGCGTTATCACTGCAGTGGGACTCTGCCAGGAGAATTTTTCAAACCCAACAGCATAGTCTGCATAGGGCACACTGCACAGAGGAGCTGAGAAGCATAGTCCCAACATTCTCTTATCTCTAGAAAGCATTGAGGCCCTTCTAAAGCATTTACCCCCTCCACATCCTCTTTCCTTTGCATCTCTGCACATCAGGTGAAAGGCAAAGTGCATTGAGACTCAGGCAAGTGCTGAGGTTATTCTCACTGTGGCTACTGGTGTCAGGAATTTCCAGGGCTAGAGTGGGAGGCCTTGGGCGTGATTCTCTGGCACCCCGACACTGGGTTTGCTCAGCACCTCTGTACTGTACAGCACAGCCATGTCCTGAGAGGCGAGAGGGGAGTGTGTGTTCGATCCTGCAATCTCAAAGTCTGTAGAGAAACTGCACAACAAGCTGCCACATGTACGTGGAGGGAAGAGCCAGCTGAAGAAAATTTGGCAAGGCAGAATTTTTTCCTCATTTATTTTTACCTTATTTGAAAGTCAAGGTGGGAGAGGAATTTTGATATTTTGAATTTAAGATTCTTACTCGCTGTTCTTTGAAATTTCTCTGCCATCCAACTACTAATCATAGAATACACACAAAATAAATATCAATAACTTACTTTGTACTTTGCTGATTGGTCAGTGATACTACCATTGTTTTCTCTACAGAGTCAGGGAGCAGATACTAAATTTCTTTCCATTATTCTTTTTTTTTTCTCTCTGTTGAGTATTTTACTGTTTTACTCTTTTCCTACTTTTGTGCTTCAGTCATATCTTTCTGATCCTCTTACTCAGGTGGTGCACAGCTCTGTACAGTTCACTGGCAAATAAGTGAATTTTGCATGAGCCATCCACCTGTATTTGTGAGTTCCTGCACAGTCTAATTTAATCAGAAATGGTACAAAATAGTTTGGACTGTAGCTGCAAACTCTATGTGGATCTCTCTTGGAAAGTAGAATACAAGTTCCCCTGGTCAGCTGCAGAAGGGCTGCAGGGAGGGACCCCAGCCTAGGGTCCAGTGGGGCATTCACATGGTGACCCTGTGGAGGATGTTGGTGGGCACAGACCTAGAGGCGTCCTTGTGCAGGGTCCCCTGCAAACTTGGGTGCTGTGCTTCTCCCAGTATGCACGGTAATATGTGGCCTCACCTTCTTTCTCCAAGAAATTTATTTTCAATGTGGACATGGAAGTGCCAGAATGTTTCCTTGCCTCAAGCTTATTCCCACATTGAAGGGGAATTGCCAAGGCATAGAAGACATACTCAAAACCCTGATTTGGCTTTAGCTGGTACCAATGTGTGGGCATGCTGTTAAAGTTTACAATGGATGTGTTACAAGATAGGTGGGCAGTTTCTCTTGCTCTGAATATTGATATTTCATTTTCTTCTAAGTGTCCCAGTAAAGCTGCAAGCAGAGAAGAGAAATCCTCATAAACAAATGACACATGAATAAGTAACAGGAAAGCATGGTTTAATTCTCTCCTGTAGAAGGAAATGATTGGAAATGATTCACAAGGCAGAGGGAGGAAGGAAAGTCAGCTGGAGGAGAGGAAGACCGCATTCAGGACCAGCATCCCGTATGCCAAGCTGGGTCCCAAGGAACAGCTGAGACTGTAAGGACCCTGGGAGCTGGTGGCCTCAGATCAGTGGAAGGAGGTTGGGACTTCCTGAGGCTTATGGAGAAGTCCAACACCAGGTTGTTCCCAGGACTCTCCACGATTTACTGCAGTTCTGAGGACTTTGCTCACATTGTGTAACTGGGAAAAAATCTTTCACAGATATTCATATTTTAAGAGATTGTTTCACACTTTGTGAGCTTTTCTGTAGCTTGTATTGTTAATAAATTCTAGAGGTTTGATAAACCTACCATATCTTGACTTTCAAAGCTGCGAGGTTTTTCCTCTTTTGAATGTAAAAGGAATCATAGATCTTGTTCTCTGTTATTGCCACTTTTATCTGAACCCTGAGAGGCTGCTGATAGAGTGTTCTCCCCTAAGATCTATCACAAGGCATCTCTGTAACTCATAAGCACTTGGGAATGCTCTTTTGGGTACTGGATTAGGCAGAGACGTGAAGAATGCGTCACTCTCTGCAAGCTTGTTTCTACATTCCTGTCTGGAAAGAGTTTATATTCTCAGAAACCTGCTGTTTCTCAGCAGCCTAGAAGGTCCTTCTCTCTAACTGAAATTTTAGGTAAACAGTAAGGATGTCAAACATAGGTGGAAGAAAACAACATGGTTCCCACTGAGGGAATGTGAGGGTTAGGAGTAGCAAGGCCAGGAAATGGATCTGAAGGTTGAGGACGTCCGGGTGGGAAAAGAAAGATGCTGATGGCTGATTCCATCCTGCTATACACTGGCATTTCCTTTAGTCTATGATTACTGCTCCTATGATTCAGGACAGGATTACTGTTGTGTAGTGCATGCTTCACAAAGGTAGGCTGTACTTCTCCATGGGAGCTGGAACTATAAGCAGCACTTGGTTTTATCTTCCAGTCCTTTAAATTTCAGCCTCAGGAGCTGGAAGAGCTGGGTACCTGCCTCCATTTCCATGAATGGACTATGTGACTTGGACAAGGGTCTGAAACCACTAGTATTATATTTACCTTGTGGTAACAACAGAATAGATCTCGTGGACTCCTATGAGGCACAGAAGATTTATCTTATGCAAAGGCTTGAGGGTGCTAATGAAGGTCTCGCTCACACACAAGACTATTGGTATGGCTCTCTTGACCCATTCTTTCTGTCATAAACTAATCCAAAATTGTCTTCTATCTGCTGTGCTCACTGGGAACCCTGATAACTCCAAGCTCTAGTCAGGTGGCGCCATGATGTATATCACTGAATGTGAAGCAAGAACCTGTGTTCATCCTCCCCTTCCAAAAGACAACAGATCGGTCCCAATGCCCTTGTCTCAGATATCAGTGCTGTAGATTTGTGACCTTTAGTCTATCAGGGTGATCTTAGGATTTAGTTAATTTTTTAAACAACTGAATTTCTCTTTGGCTGATCATTTTAACTCATTCAGATTTCATTTCCTTTCCTGTGAAATACTCATTTCACTGCAGTGGAGATGTGATCATTGTATGTGGGATTCCCAGGAAGCACTGAGTCTCTCCTGCAGGCTGAGGCTGGCAGGTAGCCTACATCTCTGGGATGGTGATGCCAATGGGATCCTATCGTGTGTCTGCATGTTAGCAGGTGGAGACTGGGTTCACCCGACATTAGTGTCCGTGAAGGTCTGGAAACGAAATGGTCGGGGCCTCATACAGAGCATGACCTGAAGCATCTTTCCAGAAGTGTCAGGAGTGGTGAGTGAAGGCAAGGCAGAGCCTGTAGCCCAGCTGAGAGAACACTGAGCTTGTCAATGTAGGATAGATATGGGTGAGCCGAGGTGTAGGGGAAGCTACATGTGGGCCTTGTTGGCAAGCCCAGTGTCCTGGGCCCCAAGGAGCACAGCAAGAGATAGCCACACTTTTTCTTTCCATTGAGATTTAAATAAGGACTGAAGTATAAACACTTGAAAGTTTTTCTTGACTGAACTTCTTATTTTTGCCCAGTGACCTCAAATCAGGCTATTTATTGCAGTGATAATTGTCAGAGTATTTTGATTTTGTTTCTGTTGGTACTAGTATGTAAATATATTTTAAAAAACAAGAATTGGTCTATCTGGGGAGATAGCTCAGCAGTATAGGTGCCTGCATGACACCCCAAGGTTCTGAGTTCAAATGCAGGTACCAAAATATTTTTAAAAAGAATTACAAGAATTGACCTTAATTAATTTAGTAGGAATGTAGGACCCAGATGTATGAAGATGGATAGTGGCTATACGTGCACTGTGTATCTCAAAATGATTAGAAGATTTTGAATGTATGCGCCATGAAGTAATGGTGAAAGGTTAAGGTGATGGACCTGTTTTATGCTGATTGATCATTGTCACTGGACATATCAATCAAAACCCACAGAGTACCTCATGTATATGTAGGAATATAATAGGCCCGTCAAAAGTGAAATTAGGGCTGGCGAGATGGCTCAGTGGTCTAAAGCACCTACTTGGAACAAGCTTGACGAAGTAC